>CM042190.1:26425654-26439292 GCA_023539305.1 Ilex asprella
TGTGTTTGGTTATGGAGGAAAGAGAAGGGAAAAGAAAAAAAAGAAAAAGAAAAAGAAAAACTAGACGACATAAAAGAAAATAAGAGAAAATTCGATTATTTTTTCTTGGTTTTGTGAACAAAAAAACAAATAAAAATCTCATTCTACAATTGGAGGTGTGAATCGAATTGAACCCATTTTTGTCCCAAGCATGTTGAGCTTGTTTTTTTTAAATAAATTTAAAAAATTATTTAAACTCAACTTGATTAAAAAATAAGTTGAGTTCAAATAGATCGACTCTTTTAGTATTTTACATATAAATGAGTCGATCTTTATTTAAATTGAGCTCAAATAATTCGTTTCAATTAACACTCGATCCAAAAAGAAAAACGATGAAAGTTAATGATATTGGTGAGTCAATTGGAAAAAATATTTTTCCTTCCTTCAAATTCTTCTCTCGTTTGGTTGAAATCGAAAGAAGGAAATTAAATCCAATTGATCAATATATCTATCACCAAATACCATCCACACTTGATCAAAAAAAAAAAAAAAAAACTACCGTCCATTATTATCAGAACAACTACAATCCATTGAACACCCCTCCCCCCCCTTCTTTCCCGCGGGGGGAAAAAAACTCCCATCCCCTTGCACCTTCCTTGAGTGACAAGCACATTCCATCACTTTTAAACATAAAAAAGTCAGAGAAAATTTTAGTGTTCACCAAATACATAACTCATAAAATGTTATAAATTTTCAATTAATTATTGTCATTGTCAGTTTTTTTTTAGAAATTTTACTTTTTGAGTCCAACAAAGAAATGTGGTGCCCTCGCCACGAAGAAATACTGAGTGTAAACCAAACCCTTCATCTTAAACCTAACTTTTTGAACTTTCCACACTTTCGTATTGACCGCGTTTTGGAGAGGGAAACTCCATAATAGCCGTAGGATGTGAGAGATAGAGAGGGAGAGGAGATGAGAGAAACTGAAGATATCACAGCTACACTTCGTAAGATTTTAAGCTCAGTAATACAAATTTTGATTTCTATGCTTGCTTGTTCAATATATAATTGCCGGAGAACCATTTTCATCTCAATGTTTGTGCAGTTCAGAAGAGGGAACATCACGGAGCCGGTATCTCCGGTTCTCACTCACCGGAAGAATGGCAAAACGATGAAAATTCTCCGATCGAGCAAGTGTCCCTCACGGTGCCGGTCACCGATGATCCAACACTACCGGTCGTGACCTTCCGAATGTGGACTCTAGGAAGCCTAGCTTGTGTTATTCTCTCTTTCCTCAACCAATTCTTCTGGTACAGGAGAGAGCCTCTCTCAGTCACCTCAATATCGGCGCAGATCTCCGTGGTCCCACTGGGACACTTCATGGCGTCGACGATCACGAAGAGAGTGTTCTTCGAGGGACAAAAGTGGAAATTCACGCTAAATCCGGGTCCGTTTAACGTGAAGGAGCACGTCCTGATCACGATTCTTGCGAACTCCGGCGCTGGAAACCCTTACGCGATTCACGTTGTGAGCGCAGTGAAGATATTTTATCAGAAGAGGTTGAGTTTTTGGGCGGCGTTGATGGTGGTTGTGACGACGCAGGTGTTGGGGTTCGGATGGGCAGGGTTGTTCCGGCGGTACTTGGTGGAGCCGGCGGCTATGTGGTGGCCTCAGAATCTAGTCCAGGTTTCACTGTTCAGGTACCTTGTCAAACTGTCATTCAAAGTTGACATTATAAACTTGGCAGTCGATAGCGTGTGGTGTCCTCTCTGGCGTCTGCTGTCATCCATGACATGACGAACGTCTGAGAAAAGTATGGAAGAGGATGTCAAAGCTCTGCTTTTCGCACTTTGACTAGTGCAAAGAGTTAACTGTTCTTTCTATCACGAAAAATTACTCTTCTATTATTTCTAATTTATTATATCTTTAAAGATATTCTTTCTACTATTAAAAAAATTACTAACACATTTTTTAATTAATATTTAAACATTATCGACATCTGGTATTAAATTACCATTTCTAATAAATTTTTTTATCTAAAATACCAAAATTACTCTTTCATAAACTCTAAATAATTTTTTTAAATAAAATTTATTAAAATTTTAGTCGATTAAAATTCAATTCGAGATAATTAAATTTTTTACTTATTAATTTGAGTCTATTAATTTTTTTTAACATATTAAAATTTGAATCGATTGGAACTCTACGTAAACTATTAGTGTCGATTAAAATTTGTTTTGAGTCGATTAAAATATATATATTTTTACTTAATTAAAATTCATGCCAATTAAAATAATATTCAAGTTGATTAAAATTTATTTTTTACATATTAAAATTTATATTTTTTCTGTATCAAAATTCGAGGCAATTAAAATTTAATGTAAGTTAATTAAAATTTGATTCGATCAGATTAAAAATAAATTTTAATCAACTCGAATAGAATTTTAATTAGCTCAAGTTTTAATACGTAAAATAATATAATTTTTAATAGACTCAAATATTAATGCATAAAAAATAAATTTTAATAAACTCGAATTAAATTTTAATTGGTCCGAATTTTAATATGTAAAAAATTTAGAAAACCGAGAGGGTTTTATCAAAGATATAACTGTCTAATAGGGGTGTAGATGAAATTTTTTTAAAAATATATCATGAACAATTTAATAAAATTGTATTTTAGTTAATACTTTTAATCTGACACGGGGTGTTAGTGAAGATTAAGAAAATAGGGTGTCCTTAAAAATATGGTTATCTAGAAGAGGCATGATCGAAAATTTTCCTAATTTTTTTTATTTTATACCCTTAAATATTATAGTTCTTATATTTGCACTATCTTATTTTTAAAACACATTGCCATTTAAAAAACATTACTTTAGTTAAAAAAATAAAATAAAAACACTACTCTAGTAAATATATTTAAATTTATGAAACATATTTAAAACCACGATTTTACTAACCCAGTAACCACATATTTACAAACATGATTTTAGTAACCCAATAGAGTGTGTCTGGCTTAAAGCAAATCATAAATTCAATTGTCTTGAGCTCAATTCTCGTTTGTGTCTCCTTGGATAACCCGATGCCATGGTAAAATGATTATTATTTCATATATCTATATAATTTTTTGTTATTAGATCGTGATATAACGTATTAATAATAATATGATATTAATAGTATACATTATTTTATTGTGAAATAGATTAAGATAACGATCCACACAACATTTTTGTGTTGGAAACAATTGAAGTTGATTATATGACCCAATGTTGTTTTTACTTATTTGCTCCTTAAAAGTAGGCTAAATCCAAGATTTGCAGGATTAGATTCTCCTTGGTTATATTTTTTCTTAATTTTATTTATGATAGATTATTGAATAAAATTAAATAAAAATATAATAAAGAGAATCTAAAGGAGCCCACTAGGAATCACACTTCATGCACAAGGCACTTTGTACATACATAAAGGTTTGAGTTTAAAATTTCAGGTAATTTTTTGAGTTTATAATTTTTATCATAATTGTTTTAAAAAATAAAAATATCGTAGTATCCAAAAGGTTTAGTTGGACCCACGACAGATATTTTGTAGTGAAAATTGGGACTGAGTCCTCTTAGACGGACTTATAATAATTTGAGTTCGTCAAAAAAACTTATTTTGTGATAAGTCCGTTTTTTATTTTACTAATAAGTACTTAAGTCCACTATTTTTTAAATTCAAAAAATACCCTTAACAGTTTGTTTAATTATAGAAACCTTAAAGACCTTGAAAGTAGCTTTATATTAATTTCTTAAATTAGAAATTATTATCCCTTAATTCATTCTTAAATTGAATTAAAATTTATACTCTCTCTCTCCCCATCTTTCCTTTAGGCATAGTGCCTCCTCATACCCTCTCATTTTTAGTCCCTTCACAAAAAGAACACAAATCATAACACCTTCTTTAATGATCCCCAATTATTGCATGGTGTTATAATTATTGCAGGGCTCAATGTGTTATTATTTTGATCTCTAATTTTATTTTTATTTTTTGATAAATAATCTCTAATTTTTTTCAATGTTTTATGTTACTAAGTTTTTTTGTTGATCATGTTACTATTTTTTTTAATTGACCATATTACAATTTTTTTTTCATGTTATTATTTTTTATTGAACATATTATTACTTTTTCAGTGTTATTTTTTTGGATGGTGAAAAATTGGAGATTTTTTCCTCTGGTTATAAGTTTGAATGCCACTATTTTTATTTTCAATTTTGTTCAATAATTCATATTGCTTTTTTTTGTTAAGCATTTTACTATTTTTGTTAAACATGTTATTATTTTTGTTGAACATGTTATTATTTTTGTTGAACATGTTACTACTTTTATTTTTTTAAAATATTAATATTGAATGTTATTATTTTTTTATGTTTAAATGTTACTATTTTTTTGTATTTAAATAGTATTATTTTTTGTGTTTAAATGATAACTTTTTTTGTATTTGAATGTTACTATTTATATATATATGAATGTTATATAGAGAGATATATTCCTAACCTATATATGAATATATATAGATATGAGAGAGATTTTTTTTTAATATTGGTCAAACTCTTAAAATGTAGGAATTTTTAATTTTTAGTTTTACTTCACTTTTAAATAGAAGAGATAATCGTGTAAAATTAACAAAAAAACAGACTTTATAATAAATAAGTTTTCTTAACAGGCTTAAGTCTAAATAAGTTCATATAAGGGATCAACTTCCAAATTTACCCTATTTTGTATACAAGTCTATGGGCCTTATTTGGACCTGCGTCTCTAGTAGTTGTTGGTGGCAACTGGCAATGGCATTCCTTAGTGATGCAGTTGATCATGCTAGATTTGAAGTTATAATAGTCGGATTTGATTCATCTTCACTTTGGAAATAATTTGAGGGTCCTTCAATTATGAGTAATTAGGATGTGATCTAATGCTAAAGGTGAGAATTTAGATTAGGTGACAAATTAATCCGACTCTTAGTATTTGAGCTTGCAATTTGCTTATTTTTTTTCACAATCTGGGTTAAAAGTATCATGGACAATGGCAGGACATTGCATGAGACAGAGAAGAGGCCGAAGGGTCGATTATCAAGAAACCAGTTCTTCCTCATAGCCTTCACTTGCAGTTTTGCTTACTATGTCTTTCCAGGATATCTCTTCCCAATGCTGACCTCCCTTTCCTGGTTATGTTGGATGTTCCCTCATTCCATCCTGGTCCAACAGCTAGGGTCAGGTCTCCATGGTCTAGGCATTGGTGCACTCGGATTCGATTGGTCTAGCATATCTTCTTATCTTGGGAGCCCACTGGCTAGCCCATGGTTTGCTACTGCCAATGTTGCTCTGGGATTTGCCCTTGTCATGTATGTAATAACCCCAGCTGCCTATTGGCTCAATATCTACAAGGCCAAGAAATTTCCCATTTTCTCTGATGACCTCTTCACGGCTAGTGGCCAAAAGTATAACATTTCAGCCATTATAGACCCCAACTTTCACATTGACATGGAGGCATATGAACGTGAGGGCCCTCTTTATCTCAGTACCTTTTTTGCCATGATCTATGGTGTCAGCTTTGCCTGCCTCACTGCCACTGTTGTTCATGTGTTCCTCTTCCACGGAAGGTAACATTCTGGCTGATCCAATTCTTTATTTTTGTAATTTGTCAACTATATGTTTTTCGTCCATCAAGTACATCTATCTGCACTCAAAATCAGTGACATTTAGGGTAACACAATTATACGTTGGTCAAATAATTTCCAACCATCTGTATCATATGGCAAACACTAAGTAGAACTCATTGATACAAGGATGCAGAGAATTATGGGAGCAAAGCATGTCTGCCTTTCAAGAGGCGAAGATGGACGTGCACACCAGGCTTATGAGAAAATACAAGCAAGTTCCTGAATGGTGGTTCACATGTATACTGTTGCTAAACATTGCAGCAACCATATTTGCATGTCATTACTATAAGAATCAACTCCAATTACCATGGTGGGGTGTCTTGCTAGCATGTGGCCTTGCTTTCTTTTTCACACTTCCCATTGGTGTCATCACCGCCACAACAAACAAGGTATAGCTATGGTGCTATACACTTATTTTCCTCAAATTCTGCTGCTTTATGAGTATTTGTTCTTATACAGTGTTATCTGTTATCATGCTCACAAGATTATTAGTACTTGGATGAAACAAATATGTATATATGCAAGATTAGTCAATTTCTATAGTATTTTGTTCCAAATAGTATGAATTAGTAAAAATTGTACTAAAATAACCTCTTGCAAACAGACACCGGGCCTGAATGTGATCACAGAGTACATTATCGGATATCTATATCCTGGTTATCCGGTTGCTAATATGTGCTTTAAGGTGTATGGATATATCAGTATGAAGCAGGCAATCACATTTCTACAAGATTTCAAGCTTGGTCACTATATGAAAATTCCTCCTCGAGCAATGTTCATGGCCCAGGTAAATTTTGGGTCCTTTTTCGCAAATCAGAGAGAACATATACAATGGGATTAAAGTTTTCAGTTCTTCAGAGGTTGATGCTTTTGTGATTGATCTTGTGCATGATCAGGTAGCTGGTACTCTCATATCAGCATTGGTGCATTTAGGAACAGCATGGTGGCTCATGGACACAGTCCCTGACATATGCAACCAGGCCCTACTGCCACCCGGAAGCCCATGGACCTGCCCGACAGACAAAGTGTTCTATGATGCCTCGGTCATCTGGGGTCTGATTGGTCCGCAGAGAATTTTTGGAGATCTTGGGTACTATTCTTCCATCAACTGGTTTTTCTTATTTGGTGCTGTAGCCCCTCTCCTAGTTTGGCTCGCGCACAAGGCTTTCCCTAACCAGCATTGGATAAGGCTTATTTCAATGCCGGTGCTCTTAGGTGCAACGATTAACATGCCCCCGGCTACTGCTGTGAACTACACCAGCTGGATAATTATCGGTTTTTTCTCGGGTTTTGTTGCTTATAGATACTACCGTAGCTGGTGGAGTCGCCATAACTATGTGTTGTCTGGTGCACTGGATGCTGGCTTAGCCTTCATGGGAATATTGTTGTATTTGTGTTTGGGGATGGAGCAGATTAGCCTTGACTGGTGGGGCAGTGAAGTAGATGGATGCCCCCTGGCGTCTTGCCCAACTGCAGAAGGTATTGTTGTTGAAGGATGCACAGTTAGTGGTAAAACGATGCTTGAAGGAAGGAAGTTTTAAGTTAATATTTTCTTTTGCACGATATTTACAAAATCTGATTTATTTTAATTTGTAAATAATTATACGTAACTGTATCAAAAGCCATGTTCTAATACAGGAAATGTTCTTTTTAGAGTAGATGAACTTCATTTATTCATTTACTATAAAACTATGCTAATTAGAGATATTCGGTGACTATGATGATGAATTATGGTATCGTTGCACAATAAGAGATTTAAATTATATTAAGGATGGATTGTTGATGAACGATATACGCTACCAATGGATACGATGACCCTAGTGGACTGGTGGACTCTATCGAGATTATTTTTAAGTTGACCATAAGTTCACTAAATTTAATATTTTTTCATGGAATGTCAAGACATTGAAATGAAAAGTAAGAACAATTCGTTGGACAATCATCTCGAATCAATTACCACCATCTCTAATCTCTTGTCCAGCGGATTATATATATATATGTATATACTTTTAGAATAATTAATTGATACAGTAAATTTACCAGCTTTAAATATACTAAAATCTTTCATCACATAAATTCATAAGTGGTGAAGTCAAGGATCAACCTACTGCCAAATATATGTAATAATGTTCTTACTACCTTTTTTATTTAAAAAAAAAACCCTTCTTTGAATCTCTTGACTTGGTTTACTTAGAGCATTTCCACTTTTTACTTTTTGAAAACTTAAATTTAAATTTGGATAATTTTTTTTTTAAAAAAACCTCCTCTAGTGCTATATCCAAATCTGTACAAAAACAAGAGTGTCTCAAATTTTTATTCAAATAAAGGAAGATTCAAGCTTTTATTTAAATTATTTATAGTTAGATTTAATATTTTTTTAAAAAATTTAATGGCCATATTCTATAAAAGATGTAGTGTACGAGACTCCCGCTATTACAAAATTAGGGTGAGTTAGATGTGAAAGACTATTTTCGTTATTCAAACTCGTGGTCAAATTTAATCATTATTTTTTATCTTACATTAAATTTGAATTTTTTTATTGAAATATTTTTTTTATATGATGTATTTAAGTGGGCAGCTTTGTCAATACGAAGGGACAATCACATACGATTCATACGAAGAGACAAAAGTGCAAGCAAGGAGGGAGGAGGCGAAAGAGGGAAACATGGAGGCTAATTGTAGTAGTAGTAGCAGTGCGACCCAAAAGGCTTCGTCAATTAGGTGGGGCATTCTTCGACGCGCCCTTCTTCGTCGTCCTTCACCCTATACAGGTTCTCTCTGTCTCTCTCTCTAAGCATATTGTAGGGTGTCATTTTGAATCTTGATCGTATACGTACATTAAACCATTTGCAGATGAACAATCTGAAATGAGTATCAGGCGTATATCTAGGAAGACGAATCACGGGTTCAACTTGATACCATACCATCTGGTAGAAAGCCACAACGAAGAAAATTCAGATTCTTTCTCAAAAGCAAATCACTTGGGCAGTAGCTCCAGAGATATCCGCATTTGCTATACATTGCCAATTCATAGTGCTCCCAAAATTTTTCTTAAGTGAGTATTGATGTTATTATTATAAGCTATTAAATCATCAAACACCTGATGCTAATGAATGCCACCTTTTACACAGTCTCAATTTTGAATTTATGCATCTTATTGTAGTATAACATCTATCGGAAATTAAGATTAAAATCAGCAATTCTTCCTTAGAATCCTACAATCAAAATCAAATTATTTAGCATCCGTACTAGAGGGAGAAGAAAGAGATAGGAGAGAGAAGACTTGGTCGGACTGATTGGGGTTTTCAAGTTTTTTTTGGGGAAGGGGGATTTTTTTGGGATGATTTTGAACCACTGGATTGAATGAATCTCAGCCACTCTTGTGGTATAGACGAGGAGGATTCAATATCAGTTCTATCTTACTAGTATAGATGAGGAGGTTTTGTTTTCGTATAATTGTGATGATTGCTAACTTGTGCAATTTACTGCAGTCAGAGAGTGGAGGATCGGGCTGACCTAAATGATTTTGAGATCTGTAACAGATTTAATATTGACAACACAGGACTTGTTTGTAAGTTTTCTTTCCTCTTATGAATTTATTTTTGAAGAAGAATTTTATTTTTCATTGGAGGCGTTTATTTGGCGGTTCAATGAAAGGTGTTATACATCTCTGATAATCTAAGGGAAGGCTAAGTTTCTTGCTGGGTATAGTTTACTGCTGCATTGACAAGTTATTCATATAACTTCCTAGTAGTCTGTACAGTGTGTGCAATGATATCGAGGTTAGCCAAGTCATATGTGCTTACGTACAAGAGGGACTGATGAATGCTAGCAGCTAGTCAATGAAAGCACAGAGCAAGACACAATATAATTTGGACAATTTACAATTTGATAAATGCAGTAGTCTGTCCATATTTTCTGTTTTCACATGACTTCTTGAACTAGAGGTACCATAGGGGACAAGCTAGTACTGCAGTTTGACATCTTTATTTCCATTTTGGGATGAGTACTATAGCATGGCATTGTTTACAACTAATGTAGACATAAACAGTAAGAATATAACACCTGTAAGCTAATTTATTTCATGGCAGAGATTAAAGTTATTATGGTTGCCTGGGGTGTTACAATATGTGAATTAATTGAGATTGTTGCCAGTTTCCATTAAGTGACTGTAATTGTGACAAATGGGACCTTTATTTTTTATATCCTTTTAGACACTTGACAACCAGCATTTTATGTTTTTCTTTATTGTTCTATTATCTATGTTATGTGTCTGTATTCAGCCCAGGATCAATAGGGTAGTGTCAAGATTACGGTACATAGATGGAGAACATAAAACACTGTATCACTCTCTGTACCTGAAACTTGAATGAAGCTAATTTCTCCTTATTGATCCTTCATTTAGTCCTGTGCAAAAATTGACCATTTTAATGCTGTATTGAGGAAG
The DNA here is from genome assembly GCA_023539305.1 of Ilex asprella. Taxonomy (NCBI): domain Eukaryota; kingdom Viridiplantae; phylum Streptophyta; class Magnoliopsida; order Aquifoliales; family Aquifoliaceae; genus Ilex; species Ilex asprella. The sequence continues at coordinate 26,435,770 of CM042190.1, forward strand.
AGGTTTTTTATGCAAGGTTAGGCTGATGAGGTTTGAAGTTTGGAAGACATATGTGATCTTTTGATGATAATCTTGATGCAACTGCCAGCGTAATTCTTAAAGACGAAGAAGTAATTAATGTTTTGGAACCTGAGTAGTTGAGGTTTAAGGCTTTGTTTGAGGTGAAAGGAGTTGTTTTTGAGGATTATAATTCTTTACATGAAGTATTAGTGATCGTACTTCTTCTTTTTTTTTTTTCAAAAAGAAGTAACAACTTTTTTGATAGACTTAGCACTTATAAAGGTAGTAAACTTGTTCTTAGAAGTGCTATCATTAGGGTATGATAGTTTTCTTAGGAACTATATTCCATCAAACATTTAAGAAAATGACATTGTCTTATTTTTATTCTTCAATAAATTCCTCACTTGTCCAATTTTTCATAAATTCACATGCACAAGTGTTTCTTTCTTTGTGATTTTTTCCAACTTGTAATGCTTTGACCAAAGAATTGAGCCGCTTCATATTTTACATGGGCTATTATAATTGCTATATTTTGTGCCTTCTACTTGTGTATGCTTACAGTCCACATGTATTTTTTGTGCAGGTCGTTGGCCGTCAGAGGATGTTCTTGCTTATTACTGCATGGCACACACACAAAATTTCAGGTTTCTTGCACAATATCATATTTCTATTCTGTGCTTGACAACTCAACATCTGTTTCTCAGGTGTGTTGGTTGCTTGATGTGGTAAAACATAGTTTGCATTCTAATTCCATGGGTTCGCTACACTCCTTTGGTTTTCCAGGTCTAAAAAAGTCATTGAACTTGGATCAGGCTACGGTCTAGCTGGCTTAGTTATTGCAGTGGTCACTGAAGCATTAGAAGTTGTGATATCAGATGGAAACCCTCAAGTAGTTGATTGTATCCTTTCATTTTGATTGTGTTAAAAAAAAATTCTGTAGGCAAAATCCATCTGACTGTGAGGACAATATATGCATTTTGTCCTGCCACAAATTGAATTTAATAGCGGGAGATTTCATGCACTGTATGTTTCATTTTGTTCTTTTTGAAGCAGCAGATAACGTAAAACATATACAGCTAGCAGATAAAACATTCGTTCTTTGTTTTTGATGATAAATAGTCCAGAGTATCAACTCAATAATTGAAGTTGATATTTCTGTAAACGAATAGGTATCCATATGCTTATTATGGCGAAGAAGCCCAAGAAACAGACGCAACACACTATGACAGAAAATCTTGAAAAATAGGATAAGGACACTTAGTTTCAAAATGTACAAAGTAAATCTTAAATTGATTAATGGTGAAATGTTGGACTAAAAAAAAATAGTTAATGATTAGTCATGTTATATAAAGTATAGGAAGCATACCTAATTATAAGGACTTCTACTAATGTCACATGCCCAACTTCTTTACTTAAACCTTCACATGCCTTACTTTTGCTTTTAAAAGCAGTTGTTGCATGCAAAAAAATTATTATGCATTTTAATTTTATACTATCAGCAATTATAATTTTCTTCTAAGAATGTTCGACATATGTTCCGAAATGATTCTTTTGTTTTCCAATATAGACATGACCAAAGCGTGTAGGACATGTGCCCAGGACTGTTAGACACGTCTTCAACACAGAAATGTATCTTTCTAAATGTGTCTGTGCTTCTTAACATCCAGATATTCAGTGTAACATAAAGGCTAATTCCACCACTTTTGGTGGTACAAGAGTGAAGTCTATGATGCTGCATTGGAATCAAGAAGAAATCTCAGATATCTCCAACACATTTGATCTCATTGTTGCAAGTGACTGGTAATTGACTACTCACAGAACTAAATTTCTATTTCCTTGATTTGCTTTTAATTTTCTCTCCAATGAGTAGTGGAACTTTCCAGTTTAACATGTTCTGCCCTATTTTTTACTGATCAAGGAAATAGGGTTCTGATTTGTATATCCCTTAACATTTGTAGTTGTAGTTGATGCTCGTTACCATTCAATGCTATGACACTGTAGAACTTTTTTTCTGTCTGGTGGACGCCCTAGATATCAATCTTCTTCAATGCATATAATTTATTTATGACATGATTAGGCAACAGAGTTTTTGTTGGTATCAATTTTTCAATTGACGGACATGTTTAAGAGTGTTGGTTCTTGATAATTGAGAAAAACCACTTGTACATAACACTTGACGTGTGAATGGATGCAGCAGCAAACACTATGATGCTTGATTTTCTTATTGTTATCTTCAGGAACTTCTCTTTGTTAAAGTCCTTGACTTTGATTTGTGGTTTTGCAGTACTTTCTTTAAGGAATTCCACAAAGGCCTTGCTCAAACTGTCAATTTTTTGCTAAAAATTGAGGGGCCCTCTGAAGCCATATTTTTCAGTCCCAAACGGGGAAACTCATTGGACGAATTTCTACTGGAAGTTAAAGAGAGTGGCTTGCATTTCAGCATAACTGAGATTTATGACCCAGAGGTCTGGAGGCGACATCAGGCATTCGTTAATGGTGATGACTCCTGGCCCAACTATGAGAAGGACCACTGCTACCCTTTATTAATCAGAATTACGCGTTGAATTTTCGGACTCTATTTAACCATTTCTGTCCATGATCCAAGTAGTTAAAGACTTATCTCTACAGCTTACTATTTCTCCTATAACATAATCGGTTTATACATGTGATAGGCACTGGTCTTATTCTACTTTCTAGGACACAAGAATTCTTAAGTAAAGACACATGGGCTACCAGTTGCATCTTTTTGCCTAATTAGTCAAGGGGTCCCAGTAAATATTTTCCATTGGTCCTCATGGATTTAGTATTTGCCACTTAGATAGGAAAGCATTCGTTTATCGTTTTTGTTTGATCTTACATCTTAGTGATATGCATTTTTTAAACTTGATATAGGTGAGTGCACTGCAACTTTTGACCTGCTAGAAGATTCCTTATCTTCATTTGAAAACAAATTACATGTTAAATGTTTGTGGCAACTGCCATCATAAACAAATACCCCACAGAGAAGTTAGTGCAGGAAAGTTGTCAAAAAGAAGCAATTTGATGCTCTTAGAATCAGGTAAACTAACATTTAGCAAGAATTGAGAGATTTTCTATCTAGCTTGCCAATTTGTGTGGTAATCAACATGACCTTGCTCCAAATCTTGACTCTTAAGGAAAAAACATCCTTTCTGTTACATCTAGTATATGTATCGGGGTCAATATAGAGTTTAATTTACAATTTGAGCCGCTTTGGCTCTTGTTTCAGTGGTGCAGTTCAGATTGAACCAACAGTTCCTCCTCTTTAGCTAATGCGTGGTTGCTGATTTCTGTGTAGTTTAGGTAAACCTGCATTCAATTCAGATAGGTGAGTAGTGGAGGAGGAAAGGATCGAGAATGTACATACAAGTAATTGAGAGGGAGAGAGAATGTGGAATTGAAATATATGTGGAATTACATAATGCAAGGCGTGGGGAGGGGGAGACGAAAAGTATATATATATTAGCTGAGACTGCACCCCTGCCTCCCCGGGGGAGGAGGGGGT
>CM042190.1:26444292-26481431 GCA_023539305.1 Ilex asprella
CTGTTTCAGTTACTATTATATCAAATTTGGTATATATAATTAGTGTAATTATATAATGATACTAAATGGTGCAACTCTTTAATTTATGTAAACAATTGAATGACACATGAGTAATTGTTTGATGTATTACATTACAATTGTAACTGATTGGTGTAATTGATTAGTATAATTGTGTTGTTGTAATGATGATAGAAACAAAGAGAGAGAAAATAAGGAGAGATAGCAATGGTGAGACAAAATAAGGGGAGAGAGAGTGAGAGATGAAAAAATTAAATCAAATTTTTACATATTTGAAAAGAAAATAAATTATCAATGAAAGATAGAGAGAGAAAATAAGGGAGAGTAATGGGGAGAGTAATGGAGGGAGAGATACAAAGAGGGGAGAGAGATGGAAAGAATAAAAATTATGCATAATTTAAGAAAGGGTAATCAAGTAAAAAATTTAAATGTTATTTGAATTTTGTACTTAATTATAAAATATTTTATTAAAATTATATTTAATAGAATAAAATATTTGTTCATACATTTTTTCTCAAATAAATTTTAAAAAAAATTGTAATCACACTAAAAAAAACCCAAAAAGTTTGGGTTGAGAAACCTTGAGATCATATACTTTTTGCCTTTCTCAAAAAATCTCACAAGCTCTTGAAATATCCTACACAGTTCTCCCTAATTGTGTCACTACTTTAATTATTCCCCTCTTTGATAAACAATTGATGATATCTTAAATGTATCACATCAAGGTATATCTTTTTTTTCCCCCCTCTTTACTCCATGAGTTCATAAGACTTTTTGCCCATATTTACGAGGATTAAAATTTTGTTTTGATACATTATTTTGGTTACTTAGAAAATAAAAATATTTTAATTTATTTTAAAAATAATTTGACCTATTTAGAAAATAGAATAAAAATGAAAAAAAAATTAATAATTATTTTTTCAAAATACGGGTTGAAATATACCAAAATATTTTGAAATATTTTAAAACAATTGTGTAAATGCTTTAAAACATTATAAAATACTTTGAAGTATTAGAATTTTAATTCCATCACTGATACGTTTTGACTTACTTAGAAATGGAAACATTACGACAGTTTCGAAACGGAATTTTAATAATTGTATTTACTCCATTAAAAAAACTATTATCAACTACAAAAAGTTAATTGAGCCTTTTTTTTATGGACATATAGAGGTTTATTTTCCTTCCCCAATGATTGTCCAATTCATGCAAAGCTTCATTCATAAGCTTGAGCCGTTGCTGTACCATCATTTTGCTTTTGACAGCCTAAACACAGCTTAAAGCAAAGGGAAAGGCAATTGATTAACCCAACCCAATCTTCCATGGCAGACAATCTTCTGAGATTGTGACTCCCACATATAGTGACCTTCTTTTGGCAAGAGACTAAGATTGACCTTAAAAGCTTACACTTTTCTCTTTACTAATTACTATTTCTCTTTACTAATTACTAAATTGATTTAAACAAATCAAATTGCTACACAAAAAGAGTTTTTACTTGTCCTTTCTCTTCATTATATTTGCTTTGATTCCCATAATACTGCTGTCTTATTATGAAAAAGCTAATGCTTAAAACATATGAAACTTTTATGTATATTCGCATTTATTATGTAATTAATCACCAACATATGGAGAATTGGCAAGTGGGTGGGTTACAATATGGTTTTTGTCACCTTCCCTAACCCGAATGACGTCCACCCAGTATCTCATGTTCTGTCAGATCTTTGATTCTACGTCTCATCTCTTTCTCTCTGATATTGTATCATGCAATGTCAATGGAAAGTAGAGAAACAATGAAGATTACAATTGCATAAATGATAGTGTGAGAGATACAGCTGCAACCATGGCTGCAAAAAATTGAACACCACCCAAAAGATGCCTTCTAGTTGAGTCCCCTGTGGCCAAATTTGCCATCCATGACCCAGTAGCCAACATAGCCTCCTCCACCGACCCTGACCCATCAGTTGTACCCGTTGATTTTGATGAAACTTTTGAACTGCAAAAGTAACCATTACCCATGTTAATTCTCCAAAATTAAAAAGTGCAAATAAACAGACTTAAAATAGTGCATAAAAAAAATATAATTGTGTATGATTAGGTTCGTGTTGTGTCATATCGGGTGTATAACATTTATAAGTTGTGTATAAATTATATTTAGTAAGTTCATGTTGTGGTTCGACGAGTTCGTGTCAACTATTTATTTACCATTCGAAAACGGTAGGATTAAATTCATATTCATATCTGCTAAATTCTGTTTCAATTTGATGTTGATTGTTTAGTATTGCTAGACCTAATTATTTCATCCAATCAGCGTGGAGTTTAAATTCTAAGGTTTAGGTTTTTCTTATTTATTGTTTTGGGGGATGGGAGTGTAATTTACTCAAACTGTAATTCTGATACAAAAATTACCTGGAGGAGGACGGACAAAATGTGATGGTGTAATCGGCATTCGCACACGTAAACGTACTCGTGGTATCATCGTACGCGTAACTATACGATTTAGGACACGCCGACTTGAATATCTGCGAGTACACCGACGGCGCACAAGCCGCCGGTGAATTGAAGTCGCCTTTACAACAGTACTCCGGCGTCCCAAAAGCTTCGCAAGCGCTTCTACAAGCGCCGCCACCCTCAACCTTCAGCTCCGATGGGCATTTCCGGTTCAAGTCTTCAATACAACCCGTGGATGCACACATACCCGACCCGCCATTCACTTCAACGATCATGGGCAAATTGTACCCGTCGACGAGGCTGACGTCGTAGAAGTCCTGAGAACCCGACCCGAGGGTGAATTCTGCCAGGGTCGCCGGAGGGGTGGCTCCGGCGCCATTACACTCGATTTGGCCTGAGCCACAGTCGGCGGTGGCACATGATCCCTGACCGGAGCCGTCAAAGTTACACCCGGTTCGTCCCCAGAACCGGCCAGACCATCCGGTTGGAGCTTGGAAGGAGCGGGTACTACCCTTGGTTAGCTCAAAGCCCGTGCTGTCTAAGCTTGGGGTTCCCAGAATTCCAGGCCACACTGTGTAGTCACACTTGTTTGTGAAGGTAAATTTAGCTCCTGAAACACCTGCAATGTCAACAGAACCCAGAAATTTCTTGTTTAATGGCGAAATTTCGATCATTGTGACAAAATATAATTAAGGAGCGTTCAAAATAGACGTGAGTATTAATTACCTCTACTAATGGAGAGCACAAGAAGGGTCAGAATGGTGGTAGAAAATGGATCCATAAAGATTGTTGGCCTGCTCAACAACTTTGATCAATAAAGAAGAGGCGGTGTTGATGGTGGTGGTGGCTGGGTGGGTTGGTGGAGGGAAGAGAAGCAGCAGTAGGCTAGACAGGGAAATGGAGGTGAGAGAGAAGAAATGCAGTTGTTGTTGGGGATGGTTACCACCCATAAAACTGCAGCAGCAGCAGTAGTGTATGGATGGCTTCTGCTTCTCTTTTTTTTTTTTTTGGGGGCGGGGGTGATGTGATAGATGACAAAGGTAGGGGATGGGTGGTGGGACGAAGGAAAGAGGGTTGAGTGGTAGAGGGAATCTAGATTATCTGTAATGGGCTTCTATTTATAAGCAACAAACAACTCACAGGGGCGGCGTCTAGGGTAGTGGGGACTGAGGTTTCAGTGCCAAGACAAATGGCTTTCATGCAGCAATGGTGACATGTATTGGTACTTCATTTTTAATGCGAAAATCAAGGGAAATACTGCAGAATTCCTCCCGTGCCATTGTCACGTTGATGGTGTGGTATGTCTTTGTATTCTCTGTTTTTTTTTTTTTTTTTTACGGTTAAGAATATCTAGATCATCTTACGTGTAATTTAATTAATTTTCTTTTGGATCTGATTAAAAACAGATTATCTACACGGCAACTAGAGTATTAAGAGGGATAAATTTCTCATGACCTGATTCCAATGAATTATCAAAAATCAAAATTAAGATATTTGAATTTACAATTTATTTCTATTACCATTTGAGTAATCCCTTACGTTGCGTTTGGTACGCAGTAATGTATTTATGTAGGAATGGAATGGACATGAGAATGGAGTGAACTTAGGAATGGAATGGAATGGAATACGCATTACCATTCCAATGTTTGGCAATTAATTAGGATTAAGTCTTAGAATGGAATATCCATTCCATTCCAAAGTTTGGATAAAATAATTTTTTTCATTGGAATGGAATAAAATTTAACCAAAATATCCGTAGTAACTAAAAATAATTGATAACAATTTTTTTAATGATTGTGATTGCCTTTGGAAGTTATGTATAAAAAAATTTATAAGTAGAAAAAATGAGAATCTATTCAAAAAAAATTAAACCCCTATAAATTTTTTAAAAAAATTGAAAACAAATTCCTTAAAAAATAGGTTCAAAAAAAAGAAATCAAAATCAAAATAAAAAAATATTCAAAATTTGTCATTCATTTCAAATGAACAACTATAGTTCTTTGTGAATTCAATAGAGCACATGTGCAAATCCAAAAAAAAACTATCAAGACAACTAAGAATCGCATCCGAACATGCAGATTGAACCAAAAAATAGTTCAGTGAAAAATAAGTCTAAAAAATAATCAACAGTATATCGAAAACAAAAACAAGTTGAATAAAAACAAGAATTCTTAAATTCCATTCATTTCATCTCAATAGCATTTGAGGTAGAATTTCAAGAAACAAAATCATTCTCAAATATAAGTACAAAAAATTACACTCTTTGCCTTCTTGCTCTCCACTCATCAAACATTTTGTTTGCTAAATTCAATCTAAATGTTGACCACTCGTTAGATGTTTTAACCGTGGTAATACGATCGTCATGTGCATCATTTTCCACCACAAGACCTGCTGCATCTACCTCCGCCTCGATTGGGTCTATTGACATTTGATCCCCGATGTAGTTGTGAAGTAAGCAATAAGCTATTATTATACGATTTTGTATTTTGATGGGGTAGAAAGACGGGCTTCTTAAAATAGCCTAACGTTTCTTCAACAGCCCAAAACATCTTTCGATTACATTTCTAGCAGAAGAATGCCTCATATTAAAGAACTCTTCAGGTGTTCTAGGTTGGTGACCGTCTCTCCATTCTTTTAAGTGATACCTTTGACCTCTAAATGGTGCAAGAAATCTCTCGCCGTTGGTATATCCCCCATCCACGAGGTAGTAGGTATCACGATTCACCACCAACCCATTCCTTCTAATCATGGCATCTCTAAGCACCCTACCATCTGCCGCTGACCCTTCCCAACCAGGTAATACATAAATGAAGCCCATGTCTTGTGAGCATACTCCCAAGACATTAGTAGCAATATCTCTTGTCCGGGATCGATACCTAGGCTTGTCCTCAATTGGCACATGAACATTTATATATGTCCCATCTAAGGCTCCAACACAACCCTAAAAATTCAAAAATTAAGTAGGAATCATATTTCCATACAGGTTCAAATACGTGAACATAAAATTAATTTAGACAACGTTAAGTACCTTGAACCACTTCCATTTTTCATCTGTGGAATCTTCTAGTACTGGTTCGGGAGTTTTGAGCAAATGACTTTGCAATCTTATCACAACATTCAATACATTCTGAAAGTGCCTACTAATGGTCTCACTAGACCTCTTAAATCGTTGTTTTATAACTCTATTTTTCACGTGATATGCAAGGATATGCAAGAAAATAGCCACTTGCTCATCTATCTCCATATTTTTGGTATGTTTTAACTTTCCTGTTGTCTCAAGCATGGAACATAACCTAATGAATGCTCGTCTATTCATCCTAAGTTGAGAAACACATGCGTCATCACTCGCATAAGCATAGTCATAAACAATAGTCCTCCTTGCAAAGAAGTCATTTTGATACCTTTGACCTCTTAATGTTTTTTTTCTCATACAGTAAAGGATGATAGTAGACATCATATGAAAAAACAATTGACTAAATGCATGATTTTGGTCCACAACACAAATAATGCAATCAATTTCTTCTTCTTTATCATTTTTCTTCTTGCTAGACTTAAACGAGCCATAACTGTCACAAAAAATTACAAAGAAAAAATCAGTATTCTAACTTTTGAGAATTGTTGAAATTCTAAAAACACAATGCTGGAAGACTAACCTTCGAGAATTTGAGGCCTTTCTTTGTAAAGGTTGTAAAAGATCCTTCTCACAAGTACCTTCACTTCACCCTTTTAGTACCTCTAATATCTTTGATCTGATCTCTTTCTCCAGTCTCCATTTCTCTATGTTATTTTTGCTTGGCACAAACCTATATTTCTCTCAATTTCAGCATCTCAAAGGTTTGTTGTGCATCAAGGCATCTCTTGCAATAGAAACAACTTTCACCAAATAAAATAAATGCTACTTAATTGTTTATAGGATTATAAATTGTACTATGGCATTGCAATGCAAATAGTAGGGAACATATGTCAAATAAATCATTCAGTACTTCAAAAAACCCCACAAGTAACAGTAGCTTAGATTTATAGCAGCCCAAAACATCTTTCGATTACATGTCAAATATCAGTTTCTCATTATTTACACAAACAAGCATATCTACTACTATTGTACACTGATTCTCCATGTGGCCACAACGTGTATCAGCTCACAGCAATACTAGTAGATCCTGATGAGTCCGGATTTTACTAAGCTAAGGCCCAATCCGAACGGAGTCGAAGAAGCCCATAGAAGAGCCCAAAAGACCCATGGAACTGGGTCCACCTGTCAAAGGGAGGTGAATAGCAAATCGGAGGTGAATAGTGAAAGGAGTCCAAGGAGATCAAGTGGCCAACGCCCAAGCTCCTCCAAGAAGGCGCGGGCGTCAAGAGGACAACACCCAAAAGGCCGAAGGCCCTTGGGCGCCGCCCAGGCACCCTTGGGCGCCGGCTTGGGCTGGCTCCCCTTCGGGCGTCTCCTCCTCTTCTTTCCTCCGGCCTCCTCACTCAAGTCTAAGACAAGCAAGCCCACTCCGAAGTAAGCCCGAGCTCAAGACTCAAGATCAAGACCAAGTCAAACTCACTATCATCCTCCAAGGAGTACGAGGGAGAGTAAGATGAGCTATGAAATTGAATGGGCTACTTGGAAGCAAGAGAAGGAGGAGCTGAACAACAAAGTGAGGTGAGGACACCCCCATGGGGCGCCGCCCACCTCTCCACACAAAGTGGGCGCCGCCCACTCCCCTCTAATTGGGCGCCGCCCATAGAAGGCCAAATGGGCGCCTCCCACTTTGGCCCTTTCCTATCCTCCCTTCTCCTCCTTACTTCAAGACTCAAGTCCAAGGCTAAGCGTGAGCACACTCCGCACTAGAGTGACATCCGAGCAAATAGGAGCACGTGGAGGAAGACTCGGGATACGGAGATCTCCTACCTTAATTCTACCTTTCAAAGAAGTCTACTCCTACCATAACTTTGCTTACCAAAGAGGCTCACTCTTACCATGTTTGTACTTACCAAATTAACGGGAGCCTTCTCCCTCAAGTCACCGCCTCATCGCCTTGGTGAGCCTATATAATGTAAGTCCTCACTGTATAAAGGGCATAATGACTCTTGAGACACACACACGAGACTACTTGCACTCAGCAAGCTCTCTAAGCTGTCTCTCTCTAGACTCCTTGTAAACTCCCCGAAGTACCTCCGTTGATCAATAAAACGCCTGAGGCCACCGTCGCCGTTCAAAGGGTGGACGTAGGTCACCCGGACTGAACCATTATAAATCTCCTGTGTTGACTCTTATTTACCGTTTTACCACTAATTGCCATTGATTGTTCATTAATCACTCTTGTGACTGTTGATCTCGCACCATACGATTTTGTGCATCATCAGATCCCATAAAAGATCACCTTATATCTTGCTCAGTGATATATATCAATTAAGTACTATAGGGAACCAAAATAAACCTAAAAAATCACCTTAGGGGCATATGCTGATCACATATACCCATTTATATCAAATATAAACCAGAGGTGGTGAAACTCAAGTGAAAGACTATTACATAGATGATCAGACATTGACACTGGAACAAGAACTTGTGAAGTTATAAAAAAACATTCACAAAAATTCTTATTATACTGCAAGTCAAAGCCATAGCTAATTATACTGCATTTGTGTCACCAAACAAAAAAACATAGGAAGTCCAGGGCATCAACAGCACACAAACACACTAGCTAACAAAACCGAACCTCATTTCTGAGCATGAGAGGATAGGATTATGGTTCAACGTCTACTAAGTACTAAGAACAAGTAAAATACAACTTTCTAGAAAACATATACAAATAAAGCTCACTAGGCAGATCAAAAGGCCCAACTCTACAAATTTTCTTTTTGGCTCAGCATATTTCTATCAGAATAATCATCATACACATGGTCACACCAACAAAAAAAGAACAAAAAAAACGACATATATCGGCATCACAGGAACAGATGTTCAGAAACATACATATACCCTTCATTTATTCTGAAAAGTAAGATCCAAGTAGCATTTTCCATTATGATAACCTGCTTTGTTCAATAAATATCACACATGGTTTTATCAAATTTGCAATCTGAGAGCACAAAAATAAGTACAATTGTTCCTTACACTACATTTGAGAGCACAATCTATGTGAGTAAAATGAAAATACTTTTATCAGACATTTTTTCATACACCTTCAAAGCAAGACCTAAATCACCACAACCCAATTACATTTGTATCAGTGAAGGAGATTAGTTTTACAGGTGGTGTCGAAACCTTGAAAATAAAGATCAGTAGTGAAAAGAAAGTGAGAAATCACCTGAGATTTTTGCAAAGGTCGAATTTGATCTGGTCTTGGTCTTGGTCGTGAATCTGGTGCATTGTTTCACCGAAGAGAGTGACAGGGAAGGAAGGATGGGGACGCCATAGATTTGATGAGAGTGTGCGAGAGAGAGATGCAGATGTGATGAGAGTGTGCGAGAGAGAGATGCATATGTGATGAGAGTGTGCGAGAGAGAGAGAGAGAGAGAGAAAAAGAGAGGGAGGGAGGAAGGAGATGAGAGAGACGGAGAGAGCGATCGGTTTTTTTTTTTTCCAGATGGATTGGGTCATTACCGAGTGGAATGGGAATGAGGAATACCATGTTGGATTTGGTAATGCCTAATCCCATAAATTGTGGGATTAGGTATTCCTTTGGAATGGGAATGAATTGTAAATCCTATAAACCAAACATTGGAATAGGATTCCCATGGAATGTTCATTCCATTCTTATGGCTTAATACCATGTACCAAACATAGCGTTAGGATTAAGTATTCGTATTCTATCTTAATCTTATTGACTTAAAGGATGTAGTTTTCAATAATTTTTGCTAATAATAATTTTTCTAATTCGATCATTAATTTTGATTATATAGCATTATTTATGTGATAGTATGTCTTTCAACCATCTAACTAATAAGAATTTTGAGTCTTCAATAAGTGATGAATGAAAATATTGGATACACGAACACCGACATAGTGTGATTCAATATTCCTCCCAACTCTTTGAATCAACTTGGTTAATTTTGTATCAAATTCGAGTTTTATTAAAACTTGAATGGTCTAAAAATTTAGTCGTGTCGTGTTTTTAGAGTCAAGTAATATATACATAATTTGTTTTTAATTTTGTGATAATTCAATTATTTAGGTTTAATAAGTCCATTCGTTTATTTAATATGTACATTAATTTTGTATCCAATTTAAAAAATTATGTTTAAAATTGTAAAATCCGGATCAAAATTTTAAATTTTCTATCTAATTTGGGAAAGAAAAGATGGGGAGAATAAAAAAGCTTTTACTGTTGCTCTGGCAAAAGTGTAATTACATGGAAGCTTGTGTTGGATAAGGGAGGGATGGGAGTGAGTGCAGTCTACGTGGAAGCATATGATTAGTCAGTTTTGATTACAAGGCAACAGGTGTCCTCTTTCGCACAGCAGAAAGGACTGATGTCAGAAGCAGATTTTCTTTCACCAGCGACGGCGAAAAACCGTTTGTCGGCAACCTGAGTCTCACTCACCGACTAGTACAGGAGTTGTTTTTTTTTAAGGGTCCCACACTATTACGGAGAGAGCAACTAGGCCTCTTTGGTTGATTTTTTACGAGTTTAAATTGATTTATCTAAATTCTTTTAAATTCAAATATCTTTTTATAAAAATGTGATTTAACATTTAATTTTGTTCATATTTATATTTAGTATGCGCACGAATATATTATTATTATAATAATATATTTACATATAACTGACTATTGTATTTCTTAATCAATCTAATTCAAACTCATGTTTGTTTACGTATATTTTTTTTGTGTTCTTATGATTTTAATTTATGACTATTATTTTTTTTAACTTATGAAAAAAAATCATGAATGTTGATAAAATATAATTATTATTCATAACCATAATAAAATGCAATAAAACAATAACCCAACAAGACGGTGCAACATTCTAACATTTTTATGGAATGATCACGTGATATTGCCTAAAAAAATGACCGTGGTAACTTCTGTCAAAAAAACTTGATGGTCCGTCTATGTACGGATCAAAGTGACATGAATCAAATACTTTAGTGATCAAATTAAGAAAAAATTTAATACAAAGAGTGCTAAACTGACAAAAAATATATATTGTAAGGACTAAAAATACTATTAACCCTTAAATTTTATAAGTTTTTTACATTGAAATATATTTTTTCATTTATTTATAATAAAAAACTGTATTATTTTTAGTCATCTTAAAATTTTTAATATTAGTGTTACAACATGTTTATGTTAATTTATGATTTTTGTGATAATTTATATAGAATGAATTATAAGTCACTAAAAAAATTATAAATTTATAATGACAATACAATACTCATTTATTTATTGAAATATGAGTGACCTAACTTATTTGATAAAAAAGCAAAAATGGTTCATGAGCATGAGCAAAGGACAAATTTTAACGTAAACAAGACAAAATATTAAACTAATAATAGATAAAATAAATCAATATTGAGTAGTAATACCTTTAACCTAGAGATGTCTGAATAAGATTATATGGGGTATATGAATGTATAAATGTCATTTTATATGTCCAACCCTTTAACTCTCATATGGAACTCATGAACTTGAGTTTAAATTGCAGGCTTAAAACGGGCTGAGTTTGGTAACCTGAGTTAGAAATTTAGTTGTCAAACATGAATTTGTTGGGTTTAGTGAACTTTTATTTCCCAACCTTTCTTGCAAATTCCCCCTATCCCACATACCAAACATGCCACTAAAAGTTTCGTTCTCACGACATTAACGACAGAAGCTGTGGTTATTAAATTAATTATTAATCGCGATACGCATAAGTTAGTAATACAGTAGTGGGTGGTGTTGTAATTACATGTATGTAAGAAGATAGGAGTACGTATATGTATGAACACAACCGTGGTTATGGGTATTTGTTTGGAGTGTCAAACGTGTCGAGTTAAATGGTTACGTGTCGAGTTAAACGGGTGGCGGGTGAAAAATATGTAAATCTATACACGACACGTTTAATAAACGGGTGAAAAATCTCAACACGAACACGATACGACTTGTTTAACCCTTTTAATTTTAAAAAAATAATATCAATAAATTTTAATACTTCACTTTTTTTTATTGCCATTTGTACTTACCTAAAAAAAGAGGATTTTTTAACCAAATCTCATAAAAATTAGACTTGAAGGCTTATAAAAAAAAAAGGCAAGAGGTCTTTGCATTTGAAGTGCTCCCGATCTCCCCTTCCCTCAAAAAGTTAATTTAATATCGGACGTGGGTGTGTTTTTTTTTTTCTCTCTCTCTCTAAAAGTTTCTTATTTTTGGAATACATTTTCTCCCTAATGTACAGAAAAAGAAAAACAAATACAAGGGTTCTCACTTCTTTTCTTTCTCATCAAAATAACAAAATAAAATAAAAAAACAATACTATTACAGAAATCTTTTGCCTAAAGGCACACCATGGTCTCATAAACTTGTGCAATTTTTAGCCATGCTCTTCAATGGTTTTGCTCAATCCATACCCTTCATCCTGCTACAAGTTTTCAAGGGGACATTTCTGTCTGCTTCATAAACAGCAATGGTTTTTGCAATCCGGGAGGCCTATAATGAACAAACGTCATTAATAGTGTGTTTGGTGAGATAAATGAAAAAAAATGAAAAGATAAAAAATAAAAGTGATATATTTTCTATCATTGAAGAGAGTAATTTTTCTTTCTATTTGTTGTGTTTGGTAAGACGGATAAAAAATAAGAATATTTTTTTTTTTGTGTTCGGTATATATGAAAAGTGGAAAAAATCAATAGTATAGATACACATTTTATCACTCTACCTATATATAAAATTAATGTGTATATAATATGTAACAAATAGATAAAATATGCTTGTATTAAGAGATATAAAGGTAAATAATATATATTTCAATTCACATAATTAATTTTTTTTTATTTTTCCAATTTTGGTGAGATAGAAGAAAAACTAATTTTTCCATTTTTTTCATTATTTCTATTTATATTACTTACAAAATATAATATTTTATCTATTTTCTGAATTTTCTATTCTTCTACTTTGTCATCGTACCGAACAAAACAAATTTAGGGTCCTGTTGAGGACTAGCTAATTTCTAACTTGGCGACGTATAAATAGATTCATTGACACTTATTCAATTTGTTTTTTGATCATGACATATTTGGATCAAAACATATCTAAAATTAGCATTTGCTTCTCTTTCAACCAAGTATAACATTCATAGATCCACTACAAACTAAAAATTTACTTGATTAAAATACTAGGTATATCGAGTAAGAAATTCTCCACTTTAAAATTATTCATTCAAAGGGACAAAAAACAATTGCATATGATTGACAAATTAAAAGATTCATGTGGCAAAGACACGCGACAAAAGCGCAAATATAGAACGAGTTTATCGAAGTGAGAAGACACGGACCGAGCAATAATGCCCATTTGAATGGATCAAGAGCAATCAATCGAAGTACTCGAACGAGATGGTCAAAGCTAGCAATTGAACTGAGCTTCTGCCAAGATTGAGCGAAGGTGGCAGTTAGGGTTTTTTCCATGATCTATCTAAAGGTGATGACATGAAAATCCCAAAGAATCAAAGTCGTCTAAATTGTAAGAGCACGTTACAAACGTGGCCTAAAGAATAGATAAAGAAGAGAGTAAGTTAGAGGAAACCAGGGCTCAAATGAAGAAGAATTCGACTAAAGTGCAGATGTGCCACCTAGCATTGCAGAAAAGCAGAAATCCTAGTAGAGAGGGCGCCATGTGACACTATAAGTATCGGGTACTGCTTGAGTTAAAGTACGCACCCTCTTACCTGCTAATGACAGTTTGCACCTTTTGTAGAACGAGCAGTTCCCTTTTTATTCATTTTCTCATTCGATTCAAAACTTCTTAATATCATCTATCAAAGGTACGATATATTTTTCCCCAACATCATTCTACACCACCTGATGGTGTACGGATTTAAGACTGAACAGAAGTGTGAGTATATGAGAACGAGTGTCAATTTGAGCTACAAGGCTCGTGAGGTGAAATATGGATGCAACTAATAACCAAGGAGTAAGAAACAAGACGCAGAAGAAGTATAGTGGTTCACCGGCACAAGAGCTCGGCTAGTTCACTTTCCAACGGAGATTCTTGCTCCTTTTCTTTATTAATTTCTCTAATGTTTTACAATGCTATACGAGGGTGGCTAGGGTTTTTTTTTCAAAGAAGGTGTCATACAATATTTATAGGGTCGTTCCTTTTCCAGTGGGATCTTTGTCAAGATCTTCGCCCTTCAAGCGTGGTATCCTCCTTGATTTTAGGGAAGAATTTTGGTTGGTTGAGAATTATGTGCCTTGAAGGTAACTTAGCCCTTGTTCCAGGGATGTCTTACGTGATCCGGTTGTCCACCCCTTACTTCCTTGATTGCGAATTCTGAAGGGAGCCCTAGATATGAGCTCTGAGCCTGGCAGATCCGAGCTGACCTCTTGGTCCAGTTGAGCTTATCCCTAGGATTTATTCTAGGTATCATCAGTTGTCCCCCAACTCTTGATCCAAGCAAGCTTGGACAAAGGCTGAGCTGTTTAAAGACGAGCTTGATCGGCACATGGCAGACTTTGGCTTGCACGT
Organism: Ilex asprella; assembly: GCA_023539305.1. Lineage (NCBI taxonomy): Eukaryota > Viridiplantae > Streptophyta > Magnoliopsida > Aquifoliales > Aquifoliaceae > Ilex > Ilex asprella. The sequence goes on from CM042190.1 coordinate 26,458,415, forward strand.
GAGGATTTTTTTTTGACGGTTTTATCAGTAATCATGTCTTCCTTGATTCCCGCGCACGCTTCAGCCCACGTCACTCAAACTATAAATGTTCAAATGGCTACTAGAGCCGCCCCTTTTATTGTTCATCTTCTATTTCGGTTCCCTTCTTCTTTGAATTCCAAGCTTCTTGGCTCACAGCTCCCTGATTCTTTACCAAAATTTCAGTTTTCCTGGTTCATTTCGAGGATTCACACTGTTTCCCTCTCTTGGTTCTACTCTGGGTCGTGGTCCACCATTCATTCCAAGCTAGGTACATTTCTTGCCTCTTACTTTCTTGTGTTCTCGCTCTGGATCCCTCGAATTCGAGGTGGTTATTGTATTTTTGGACTTTACGATTCTTTTATTTCTGGAATCGAGACCATTGCTTGTCTCCTCTTCCTTAATTCGTGGACTGGGGTTCCATTGTTCGAATCCTGGGCATGGGGAACTATTGTGCTAACCCTAGGGTTATCAAGGAATGTTAGACCAGTGTCCCCTCATTTTTACTGTTCTTTCTACCTCCCTTTTTCTTACCCACTCATGTCTGTTTCTTTTGGGGCCACTCATTCGTCTGTTTTCCTCTTGGGGAATAGGTCTGCCAAGGAGGATGTCGACTTGGGAGAGGTGGGAGTTGAAATTGACAATTTCTCCAGCGTCGACTCTGCCGACGCCGAGGTAAATACCAACGAACCTCCGTCATCCTCCTCCCCAGTGCCTTCAAAGCCTAGCAAAGACAAAGGCAAAGGCAAGGTGAGTGGTGTGAAAGTTCTTTCCAGCGCTATTGGCTTAGGAGGTGTCTTCAAAACCACTGAACTCGTGGGCGGTAGTGAGGCCGTTCCCCCTCTCATGAAGATCTTTCGTGCCCGTTATGACTTTCCACCTGAGGTCCAGCTTTGGTATCCCGATGAATCCACCTCATACGTTTCCCATGTACACAAGAAGGTCTGTTTTTTGGTGCTGCCTTCGAGAATGGCCTTTGCTTTCCTATGCACCCATTCATTAAGGGCGTTTTGCAGTACTTCAATGTGTGTCCCACCCAGCTCTCTCCTAACTTTTGGGGTGTTTTAGCGGGTCTTCTCATTTTCTTCAAGAAGCATAAGCTCGGGTCCCTACCATTTCCCTAATCTTGAATTTTTTCAATGTTAAATACAATTCTTCCGAAGGTTTTTGTATATTTCTAAACGGCCTAATGCTAAACTGATCATCTCTAATCTCCCATGCTTTCACAAGCGCTAGAAGAATTTCTTCTTCTTCGTAGGGGGATCTTAGTGGGAGTGCAACCCGGCAGATAAAACAGACACTCTGCCAATCCCTAGAGCCTGGTCTGCCCCTGATAACCTGGGTGAGTCTTTGCTTGAAATTTCTTAGATCGAATTCGGTATCCCATCTTACTGACCTTGTTCTGCCTTTATCGTATTTTAGGTTTTCGACCTGAGCTCAGCATTGAGGACGAACAGGTGCTGCTAAAATTAGAGAAGTGTAAACCGAAAAAATACTCTGAGCTAACAAAGCCTTGGGTCCTAGTTACAGAGGGGCTTAGCCTTCCCGAGGTGCTGATAAAAAACCCCCTTCCACTTTCTGTTCAAGCTCCCATTTTTCTTGGAACCGAAGCTTCCATTCCTCTTCCCGTTGCTGGGGCTGAAGTGGCTGTAGGTAATACCCCCATCTCTTCTGTGTGGGGTTTCAGATTTTACCTCTCTCCTCTCTCGACTTACTCCTTTTAAATTTTCAGGTTTTTCCTCAATGAAGCTCACTACTGAAGAACTCCAAGCTAAGCTCGATCAAGTGAAGAAGGGTGAGAAATGTGACAAACGGAAAACTGAGGTTGGCTCTGGAAGTAACTCCCCTACCTGAGCTAAGGCCCAAAAGTCAGGGGTGTCCTCCTCCCCTACTTCAACTACCAACATCCCGATTTCATCGTCGAGCATCCCTTAAGTCATGGTCTCCTCTCCTCTTCAAAAGGTTCAAACCACTTCCAAACAAGCCCCCGAGCTAAGCCCTGTGTCTCCTTCCTCGTCTGAAGTCGAGAGAGCTCTGGGGTTGATTCTCCACCTTCCTTTTGAGCTTGTTTTCTACAGCGCTTCCGAAAAAACCCTTAAATTGTCCCTGAAGAGACCTGGGATTGAGAAAGGGAAACAACCTAAGATAAATGGGAGCGAGGATTAGTCTCTGGGACATTCTCAGGTTGAATCTGCATTCGAGGTGGATTTGTTTGGCTTCTACTCATGTTGCGAGTTGAGACCATTAGTCACTGAAAGATCAGTGTTTTTATAAAAGGAACAGTCGCTCTCATAGACGGTGCCAAACTGATGGTGTACGGACTCAGGATTGAGCAGAAGCATAAGTATATGAGAACGAGTGCCAATCTGAGCTACAGGGCTCGTGAGGTGAAATGTGGATGTAACTAATAACCAAGGAGTAAGAAACGAGACGCAGAAGAAATATAGTGGTTTACCGGCACAGGAGCTCGGCTAGTCCACTTTCCAATGGAGATTCTTGCTCCTTTTCTTTATTCATTTCTCTAATGTTTTACAATGCTATATGAGGGTGGCTAGGGTTTTTTTTTCAATGAAGGCGTCATACAATATTTATAGGGTCGTTCATTTTCTAGTGGGATCTTTGCCGAGATTTTCGCCTTTCAAGCGTGGTATCCTCCTTGATTTTAGGAGAGGATCTTGGTTGGTTGAGAATTCTGTGTCTTGAAGGTAGCTTAGCCCTTGTTCCAGGGATACCTTACGTGATCCGATTGTCCACCCCTTACTTCCTTGATAGCGAATTTTGAAGGAAGCCCTAGATATGAGTTTTGAGCCCTGCATATCCGAGTTGACCTCTTGGTTCAGCTAAGCTTATCCCTAGGATTTATTCTAGGTATTATCACCGCCTTATTTTTTTTAAAAAAAAATCAATATGTTTTTTCTTTTCAATATTAGTTTGAATTTTGGTGCTCTTTATTTTTCCGTTGTTGTTCATGGAGAGGGATAATTTACACGAAAATCTCTTCTTATTTCAGGTTAGTTTTTTCGTCGTTATCCAGACACTTGGTATTTAGGATCTTGTCATATACTAGATAACTTCTAACCTGATGACTCGTTCAATTAATTGTATAAGATATTTTGATACTAATTAGACAAATCTTTCTATTAATTATAACTTTTGAAGACCTATAAAAGATTTATTTTTAAATTCATGGCAACGTATCAATAAGGAGACTCTAAGTATCTTTGTTTTTTCCTCCCATTTGAAAATATGGGTAATTCCATCAACATCTTTGGGCGTGTAAAGTTTTAGAAAGATAACATTTTTAACTTTTGCTTTTCAATGAGCATCATCATCATCATCCCTCTTTTGTGTTCTCTTTTCAATCTATCTCTTTTCATCTTTATTGAAGATTTGGGTCACCCCCACTATAGTCATACTCATACAGACAGTAAAAACATTCTTTCTGGAAAGGTTTGCAGAATCCTTGTTTCTCAAGCTTTCTGCTCCCTTAAAATGTTTTCCTTTTTTGAAGGCTAAGGGCTTGTATTATCTGATTAATGATGAAAAGGGCTGGCTAATATTAGAAGATAGGAGTGTTACTTTGGCAAGTCAATAGAGTTGATCTGTACTTACTAAAATCTTGACTTGATTTGAACTTGGATATTTCTTGGTTTGAGCTCTCAGGTTTTCGGAAATTATCATTTGAACCCAACCATAATTGAACCCAATTTTCTCTCGATAGTTGAATCAAATTTAAGCATGTGCATTATTCGGATAGAACTTATGGTGAGTGTTTTACAAATGAATATGAGCCTAAATTGAGCTCTCAAACCGGCTGAATCGTACCCCTAAATGGGAAAAACAATTAAAAAGAAGGGTTAACAGTATTTTTTGTATTTAAAGTATTCAATTTTTTGTTAGTTTAGTTCCTACAGTTTTAATTTTATCAATTTGGTCATTAAAGTATTCAATTCGTATCACTTTGGTCCATAATCAGACAATTTGTTTAGTTTTTTTACGGAAGTCACTCTTTTAGACGGTATCACGTGTCCAACACGTGATCATTCCATAAAAAACTTAATGATCCGTCTATGTAAAGACAATTTTGGCACGAATTGAATACTTTAGTGACCAAATTGATAAAAAAAAAACTATATTTTAAGAACAAAAAATGCTATTATCACAAAAAAGAAGAATTTAGCATAGAAAGGGGAAGAAAATTCATTGGCCAAACGAGACAACATGGAAGGAGCTCAAAGGACAGAAATCTGATGCAGAAGCAAACAAAGGAGAGGAGGCAAAGTGGTGAAAGGCTTTAGTTTTGCCTTTTATCTGCTTATGATTTTTGAAAGCTAATTGCATACTTAGACTCTCTCTATATTTAGATCGTCTGTATATGCATTAATAAATCCACTAACTTACTTAACACTAAAAAAAATTGAAGTTCTTTGTCAATTACAGTATCTTTAGAGCTAGAGTATGACCAACTTGTACAATCATATCGACAAATCGCTTAAACATGTATAAATTTAAGATGACAGTCAAAATTCGTAATTCATAACGAGGGTGCGGAGTGATTAAGAATTCATCAATCAATCCAATATCTTAGAATCTAAAAATACACGACGATGGCTAGCTCACAGCTCACATTGTTTCATCCCAATTGAAAGGTCTTGTTTTGTATGAGGCTGCAATGGCTGTCAGCTTAGCTTTGGAGGCTTCTTTCTGATGTAGAATTGAAGTCGTAAGCCCACCGTGATTATTGCAGGCCCATGATTAGTTATTTTGCTTTTTCTTACCGGAAATTTGGTGGACCTCATGATCTTATTCTTCCATTACACTCTTGGAATATAATTACTGCTTAAAGCCATCAGGTTTGAATAAATATGGTCAGCTAGAGAGAGATATTCAATACGATTATGAAGAGAGTGGGGAGTTTAGTCTTGCCGTGCAGCCTTAGGTTATTATGATTGCATCAAATTTCCCTATAATAAATATGCTTTTAGTAGATTCAGATACAAAGTTTGAAAATAAAATTTTCCTAATACTCTAATTGGGATATGAGTTTTGAAATTGAATTCGAATTTAGATCAGCTGAATCCAATCTATTAGCAAGCCTACGTTGTAGGATTCATGATTTAATGACTGGTAACATGGTTCGAAATATCATTTGAATTGTATCCAATTTGATATTTTTCATTGTATATTCATTGTATCGTGTAAACTCCAAGTCTTACTCGACTCGTGGGTCACTCTATAGAGTAGTCCAAGTACTCGTCATTGACTTGCAGCATACGCCTCAATGATCAATGCGTGTTAGTGCCTTACAAAACCATAAACAAATAAGAAGAGATTGGCTTAAACATGGTCGGTTTGGTCAGTATCTCCCATCATCAAAAGGTTTTTTGCCCTTCTCATCTTATCTAAGGAGTCATGAAAGTTGACATGAACTCATGGTGTTTTTAGTGCTCAACATGACATAACCCACAGTATAAAAAATGGTCCTGACAGTGAGGCTGCTAGAGAATAATATAGACTGTGGAGGCTGTCCATTTGATGCATACATTTTGATGCATTTTTGGTTCCGTGGTCGAATATTTTCATATATATATATATATATGATTATGACAAGCCAAGCAAAATTCACCAGTTATTTTTAACCAATTGATGATGGATCTAGTGGCCAAATGTTAGGAAAGTCTCCTTTATGATGCTCTTATAAGTTATGAATATCTTCAATCTATTTGAAAATTTGAGACTTGTTCTTATTCTTTATTCAAAAATTTTAAAAATTGTCTTCTGAACAAACTCTTGGACTCGTTCCTTGTTTAGATCTCGTGTTCTTGATTTCTTGGTTCCAATGTTCATCCGGAGACTTCTATTATTCGGGTTAAATTTGGATTAAACTCTCAATTTACCCGAGTTGCACTTTTTTCTTTGCATATCTCCAACTATTCAACCCAAACCACAAAAACAGAATGATACCGACATTTCACTTGATACCTTACCAAAAATAGAAAAACAACCCCAAAACCGATGAGTTTTACGTTAAAAATGATAAATTCAATTAAAAAAAAAGTGATACATGAAACCGAGAAATGGTAGGTGAATCCAAAAAGTGGGGTACACTTCACAAGTTGGTAAACTCTACCTAAAATATAGTATAAAACCCTAAAAAAATATCATAAGTGATCGGAAAAAAAATTTATGGTGCCGTAGTCAAAAAATCAAGCTCGTAAAGCCAGTGTTTTGCACTTATTTCCTATACTTCAAATTTAAAAACAAGAAAGAAAAAGAGAAAGAGTAACATAAAAAGTGAGATCATTATTCCAAGGTTTATACTTCATATAGCAAGACTGCAGCCGAAATTACTAAATATAGAAAAAAGAGAACCAGAACCACAATTATCTTTTTCCCACCTACATGATGAGAAAACAAAGGCAATTAGTTTCAAAAGATCATTGTCGTTTCCTCCTACTCGACTGCAGCAAAGAAGCAATAGCATTAACTACTAAAAAAAGAAGGTAAGAGAAAGAGAGATGCCAAAGAACCTGCATATGAGACATGAAAGCTGATTAAAGAATGCAAAGTTAAGATAGAATTGCTTTTAACATTTTGCATTATCTACAGGTGTAATTGTAGAAAAACAATGCAACTTCACCTTTTGATCTGGTATGTATGGATGGATGGTAGATTATTGAGCTTTTTTATCTACTCCTTTGATCTTTATTAGGTGTATAGTGGAGGCTATTTTTGCTTTCTTGACCTTTTGGCTTTTGATCTCACAGGAAAGATAAAGACTCTCTTTTATCTTCTCAATTTGGGACTTTTGTTCAGTATTTCGTGGAGGTTGTCCTCACAACACTTTTTTTTTTTCTCTTAAAACTTACTTTGCTTCCTTGAGCTGCAATCTTAACAGTACTAAGCCCTTGTGGGAATAGGGTTTAATAACTGTGAGTTTGTTTATAGGTTTCAATGCGTATATACTCGCTTTGTATAAATTCATTCAAAGGCTAGAGAGGTAATCCGTACATCTCGAGAATTTTTTTGTGAGTTTAACACATTGCATGACAGGGTCAATTGGTCTACATCAACTATAAAAATATTGTACATTTCTAATGAATGACTGTCATCTATCATTTTTTTTAATTTTTTGTTTGAAAATAGCCAACTTGTATGTCCCACAAGCTAATTTTGTGGCAACCTCTCATTTTTTTTTACTACATGATGACTAGGCTTACAATGACTACTTCTTTAAGCTCTAAGTTAGTCATCGTAATTCGAACTAATTTAAGAACATATTTTCCTAACAATCATTAAGTGTGCACACCACATGATACTGTCGCCTACCGTGTTAAACCAATTCAAAATTTTCTCCTACATCCCTATTCAACATTCTTTGGTAATGAGACCCACCCGTTTCAGCTACATGCTTAGGAGTCATGTTAAAACAGACACACTTTAGTTATGTTTATTTTCCTTCTTAGTTGACTTCTTGTCAGAGCTATGACTCATTGAGTTTCAAAAGAGTTCACAGCGATCTAACAGGTTAGGATCGATCCAAATGAAGCCAAAGCCCATTGGAAGATGGTAATACCCTTCTCTAAGCCCATTGAGCATCTTCACACAGAAACTCAGTCTAGACATGGGCCAAATTCTCTCAAACCAACTCAAGCCCACCTCATCACGTCTGTTCATAATGACCTACAAGCTTACATTTTTGTATAAAATAAATTACACATATAACCCTTAAGATATGTTAATTAAGTTCAAACTAATTATTATGTCAATTTAACCCCTTCCTCCAATTCTTTGCTAATTCTAACGGACTATCTCACGTGCACACCATGTTTATGGTCAATAACTACCTTAATCCTTGACTCATTTGATGTACACGTAAGGTTTTCCCTTAAAGTTAACAGCGAACATGAACATAAATGTCACATTGAGTTAGATTATATAATTGAGGGACTAAGTTGACACAAATATTTATTTAGGAGCTTAATTAATACCAATGACTCATTACCTGCCAAATTGGACCTTAGCTAATGGGTGAGTGCCCAAATGGATCTCCATTGCTTTCCCACTTAATAAACTTTATTATTTTTCGCGACTAGGCTGTTCATACTCCATACATCCTACAAGTCCTCAAGTACACGACATATTCTATTAGAGTCCTGCATCGCACAACTTCTATACTAAAATCCATATGAAAAAACCCAAGAGATTAACACCATTTAACCGGTTGCTTTATTTGTTTAAGTATTATTTTACTATTGATACTTTAGCAAGGAGTGACTATTGAAAATTCGAATCTCGTCACCATCAACATTATTTATCATTTACAAACACAAACAAAATTCAACCCTAGTTCAAGAAAACTCAATTGTGCTACCCACGCTTTTTCGAGTGATGAAAAGGATGGTTAAGTCGTCATTGAGGCATGAGAGGGTTAAGTGGGGTCTAATCATATTTATGTACTTTGTTTAAAATAAAATACAATGATTAAAAATATGCAACTAGTCTTCAACCACGCTTTCAACATATAAATTCACAAATCACATCAACAAGAAAAAAAAATGGTTCAATTTAATAGACGTTTATTAAAAATAAATTATATCCCAAACCTATAAGATTCGTGCACACTTTTTATATATATTACAAAATTTTGAATAAATAATAATATTCAAAAAAAAAAAACTATTATTCTAAAAGTGTGCCGTCTAACCCTCTCTCCCAGATCAGGCGTGAAGAATGATGCTTAATTGCTTATGCTTCTTCTTTTTTAATTTGTAATTTTCGTAAAATTTAAAAATCAGCATCAAAATTCCACGTTGGATTTGGAGGCAAAAATGCAGGCCGCCGGTTATCATTCATTGGGCCGTTCTTCAGGAAAACTCTAGTGGGCCCAGGGTCTAGTAGGGTAAACCAAAGCCCAATAGTGGCACTGAGAGAGAGAAAGCGCTAACGTTACAGGCGGTGAGAACAGCTACAATAACTGCCAAATCGCCGCTAAAATGGCGATGAAGCCGGCGATGAGTTGAAGTGACGTGTGGCTGAGATTGGTAGTAGCGCTTGAGGAATATGAGACGTTGCTTGTCACCGGTAATTGCCCTCCCGATGATTTCTTACTGTTATAAAAAAAAAGAGTACGAGGGAGAAGAAAATTAATATATTAATTTATTTATAATATTCTTCTTTAGCACAGTAATAGAGGGCTTGGACGGTGCTTAGTTTATAATTTGGGAAGCATTACAATAACATAACTTAATCAACATCGATTTTAAGGATAAAATCGTTAATGACAAACAATGAATTTACTTTACTTGAACTTCTATACCTCTTTCATCAACATAGGGGGACAACGAGTAGTTAGAAGAAATTTTTACGATAGTTAACAATGACAATTTTGTTTGCTTGCATTTTTTATCACACTAAAAACAAGTAGTGTGATAAGCGGACTACTCCAACTATATTGTCATCTTATTTATGTCAATGAATGAGATTATAAGCGGACTACTCCAACTACTTAATTGTCATTGTAATATATCATTAATATAAACTTTCTATGAGTAAGAATTTAATTGTAGTTACCCTTTTAAAAAATCAAAATTACCATATTGTCATCATTGGTAAAAAAATAACATTATGATCTTTTTTGACCAAAGTAAAATTCACCAAACCTTAACTTTGAAATTCGTAATTAATCTAATAATTCTAATAAAAAATCCAAACAACATTGTTATTTACCAAACATTTTTTTTTTTACAGATGTTTAATCTTAACTGGTAACTCAACTCAACTCCTTAAAAGGAGAAAATGTGAGCACCACTATATACTCACACACACACCCAAAGACTCCCGATGTGGAAATCTCAGCCTCGGCTAGGTCAGAGACCGACACTTTATGGCGCATCCCCGAAGCCAAACCACGCCGAGAGCGTTTGGGGCACACGCGTGCAATAGGCACTTCGAACAACACTGCTTTTTTTTTTACAGATGTTTAATCCTAAGTAGTAACTCAACTCAACTCCTTAAAAAGAAAAGAAGTGAGCACCACTATTTACTCACACACACACCCAAAGACTCTCCATGTGAGAATCCTATATATTTACCAAACATTTATGTCACAAGACAGTCAAAAAAATTTATAATAAAAAATTCATAGGGCTAGAATGGTAAATTTACCTGGCAGCCGCACTTGGGCAGTAGGTGATGATGTAATTCGCGGAGGCACAAGTAAACGTACTGGTCCCATCATCGTAAGCATAGCTGTAAGCGCGTGGGCACGCATTCTTAAAATACTGCGAGTAGGAACTCGGCTTACACGTATCAGGCGTCGCGTACGCACCACTACAACAGTACTTCGGATCCCCAAAAGCCTCACACGCACTCTTACACGCCACAATCTCTCCCCCATCAACACTGCTGGTCACTTTCAGTTCCGATGGGCACGCGCCGTTCAGGTCAACGACACAACCGGTGGCGGTGCAGTTCCCGCCAGACCCACCCTGTGGGACCACTAACATGGGTAGATTGTATCCGTCCACTAGGCTCACGTCATAGAAGTCGAGACCTCCTGCACCATTCAATGTGAACTCGGCTAGTGTAGCAGGCGGGACAGCTCCGGTACCGGCACATTCTAATGTTCCGGAGCCGCAATCGCCGGTGACGCACGTGAACTTTCCGGTGGGGTCTTGGTTGCAAAGAGTGCGACCCCATAAACGGCCGGACCAGGAGGGTGGGACAGGTATGGAATTTGATTGGCCGGGTTGGAGGGCGAAGCCGGTGGTGGAGAGTTGGGGTGTTCCGGCGCCGGAGAGTATACCCGGCCATACTGTGTAGCTGCACTGGTTGACGAGAGTGAACGTTGCAGACATTACACCTACCAAGTTAAGATTATTACCCAGAAAAGATTAGTTGAACCAAAAAAAAAAAAAAAGGCAACAAAATAAAGATTACGCACCAAAAAAGATCAGTTGACTCAACAAACTTAAAAAACCCCATTCGATTCGAGTCATAAAATTTGACTTATTTATATATAAAATATTTCAGTTATTTGTGTTAGACTCGAGCTTATTTTTCAAATAAATTGAACTTAAACAATTTTTTGATAGGCTTGGACTCAAACTGTTGAAAGCTCAACTTGACTAACAGTGAAGATAATGAAGATTGCACACTCAAAAGTTCAGTTTTTCGGAGAAAACAGAGCATACAGCAGAGAACTTAATTAAAAAAAATGAAAACTACTTTCAATCATTGACTTAAAGTTTTAAATTAAATCTAAATGACATTTTCCTAAGGTTGTATAAGCAGGAAAAAAATTAGTTGAAGGGAAAAAAAGAGTGATAAAATGAAGATTACACACCCAAAAAATGAGTTTGACAGAGAAAAACAGAGCAACTAACAAAACTCTTAAAGTTCCATATGTATTATATAATATAGGCATTTGAGCCTCATTTCTACTTTGAAAATCAAAATTCAGGTCTTAATAAGTAGAAGATTTAATTTAATCCTTAATCCCAAAAACAAATCTACTGTATTCGCAGGGTAGCAAATTACCAGAACTGACTTACCCAAAACAAAGAAGAAAAAAATTACCTGAACTGAAAAGAAGACAGAGAGAAAGGAGAGAAAGAAACAGTTGACGATTGCCCATTGCTGCCTAAGAAGAAAGTGCAGATTTTCTTGGAGGTTTTGTGGGTGAGAAGAGAATGAAGAAACTCGGCAATGTACAAATGAATGTATATATATGTGAATATTAATGGGAGTTACGTAGTCCAATGAAATTGCGGTGGAGGAGGGAACTAAATGATGCGCAAATTTGGACGGACTTCGGCAGAGGACAGAGAGTATACACCCACTGCCAGAGTTTTAAGCCGGAGTGTGTGTTCTGAGATTAAGACGTTAGAGGGTTCGGAGTTAGGAGAGCTAATGGGTGTTATTAGGAGAGCTAATCTTCGATAGTGTCGAGGGAAGGCGGAGTTAAATAGGCAAAATTATAATTAATTAATTGCTTTTAGTAGGGTGGGTTTTTTTGAAGGATGGCAGGGATGGGTTTGGAGTGGGGCGTGGGTTTGAAAACCGTTTCCGTTGCTTGAAGGGACAGGCTCCAATGGGTAATGTCCATAACGGTCCAGCCCAATTATGATTGGCCCACGCGTCACAATTGGAATAACCAGACTGCAAGATGAGCTGTTCACCCAAGTGCAATGAACCTGAACTGGTTTTTTCAAATTTTTTTTAAAGAAATAAGCATAATAATACCACTGTAATCTAATAGAAACAAATCAATCACAAGTTGTAAAAAAATAGAGATTAATTGTAGGTTAATTGAAAGCAACTTCAACTCAAAAATTTGAATTTAAAACTAAACAATACATAAATTTGTAAATCAAGACAAATTTTAAGGGGGCACAACAAACTATATATTATCTGAAAAAATAACTATATATAATTAATTAATTAATTAAGGAAAAAATTTGAGGATCCCTGTAATCCTAGAAATTCTATCTGAATCATCTTAATGAATTCTAGGCTACAACTGAAAAAAGACGAGGCTTTTTGGTCAAAAGTTTTCTATTTGGTTGATTTTGGCACCTAAAAAGCCGGAATTAAGTGGGAGACTAGGCCGGCTGTAGCTGTAAGATTGCCTCTTCGTGGAATGGAGGAGTTGGCTGATCATCAGTCCACCAGACCATTGGTTCTTCCCATACTCTTTAAACAACTACATTCTAGCATTTAATTACGTTCCTTCCATTTTAAAGATTGATTTAACGAAAGCTATAATATTTTCTGATGTTAATGTATTTTAAAAAATATTTTGTGCAAAAAAAAACAATTATTATTTTAAAAAATAAAAACATGTCCATTTACTATTTTGTTAAAGTGATCTGAATTAGGGGTGGTAATTTTTGACACGACACGATAATCCGACACGAACACGACACGGATAAATGGGTTTTGGGTTGACTAATTTTTATGTCAATCCGTATATGACACGACCTGCCAACACGAAGTGTTAATGGGTCGTGTTCGGATTTAACCCGCTTAACTCGAATTAATCCAAATTAACCTGTGTATTTAATCGAGTTGACATAACCCGACTTGTTTGAACCCGACCTATTTTGACCCGAATTGACACACCTCTTAGAGTATTTGAAAAATGCTTGTAATATTGCTTTGGGATATTAGTAAAGCTTTTTAAAAATTTGTAATATTATGGAGATTTGTATTTATTTTGGGATATTTGTGATGTTTTTAATGTTTTTGTTTTATGTAGATTGTATTTGGAATATTTATAAAATGTTTAAATTTTTTATTTTTTGGTTAGGTCGTATCGGTTGGGTCGTGTTAGGTAGGTTGGATTGTGTTTACCCGAACACGACCTATGTAAATCTCGGGTCATAAGTCGTGTCGGGTTAGTCGTGTTTCAAGTCAGGTCGTGTTCGTGTCCAAATGACCTAACCCGTTTAGTTCGCAAGTCGTGTTTAGGTTGATGTATTTTCAATCCGAACCCGACTTGACACGACCCAAACACGACACGACACGATACGATTGCCACCCCTAATCTGAATACATCTTTACCTCTACACCAAAGTCTGGTGTGTGTGTGTGTGTGTCTATACTTGTAATTAAAGTTAGAGGAAAGAAGAAATCTTAGACAATGAAAAAAAAAACAACCAAAAAAAAGTTAAAAACAAATACAACAAAATTTTTTTAAAAAAAATAATTGAAAAACTTTAACAAAGTGTACATAAATTAATTTAAAAGGTCCGATTATGATGAAAATAAAAGGCAAAAACGCCTACCTAGAAAGGGGTGAAGGGACGACTATTAAGTAGTAATCCCCGCGTATTATCGTGAGAGTTCTCTCATTATGAAATGTCCAGTTTTAGTCATAACTACCAACTAAAAAATACAGCCCCTCACCACACCACCAAAGCAACAAATCACGTTATTCTTGTAAATCATACTCTACTTGACAATCACATAAGAGTTAGAGACAATCCTAAATAGGTATGACTTACCATTAAACCACCAACTCGGCTGGTTACAAATATGCTCTCTCAATAGGGTGGATTTCAATATTAACGATTAATTGATACACCCAAGAGGAGAGGAAAGAAAAAAAAAACATAAAGAAGAACCTCCTTCCACGATAACTACAATGATGTGGTCTTGATTCAGAAATACTTCATTTGCCAAATTGGCCATTACCTCTACTGACAGTCCAACTTATGGTCTCCATAGGAGAGCAGAGAGAAGGTTGAGAGCTGGAAAAAAGAACGTCAAGGTTCAAATTAGCTCCTAGGGCTTGGAGACTACTAGCCAAATGACTCAACCCATACAGACTCCTCTTCTCAAACCAAGTCAGGCCGCTGTGCAAGAAAAGGAAGCCGCATATGGATAGAGAAAACGAGAAGAGTTCAATCTCCAACTAGCAGGTGAGACCAAGAAGCTCACAGACCTAGTTGCACTCACCGGAACAGAAGGAAAGGAAGAGAACCTCCACTGTTGTGGAGGGTTCTTCAAAATACATCTGGTTATATCTCAATCTGTAGAGAATCTTTTCAATCCACAGGACTAGTGAGACAATCAAGAATCAACCTAGGTGATAATCTCTACCGGTACTACTACAACCACGTCAAGCTAATGCCACCACAAAATTTCACACAAGTGTGGCCGCCACCATTTTGAAGACAACACAAACATCAATGTCAAACCACACGACCCGTTCACAGTCTACTCACATCCTGCATCATCAATTTCACAACCACCACCTTTGACAACATCCGCCATCCACAACCGCCACTCTCACTATAGCATGAATTCAAATGGATTCAAATTCATTCATATCGGTAAAGTTTAGAAGACCATGACAAATCCTGAAAAGGAATGAATGAAAAAAAGAGCATGTCGTATCAATGGAGAGTTCTAAGAATATTTCATTCTTACCCGATTGGTATAAAACCTTATAATTCATCCACAATCAAACTTGCAAAGAAATGCCAAATCCAAACACCACCATTTCATAAATTTTGCATAGGAGGATCAAAAATATAAATTTTAGAGACCTTTAATTACAATATGTAGGTACTAGATATGCTCAAAAGATGTAAAACCCTTACAACTTGCAGAGGATCATGCAAAACTTTCAACATGGAAAGACTGGGTAGAAACTATAATAAAGGCAATAGTAGCATGCATCCCAAAGCTGCAAACAATCAGAAGCCGACAAATAAAAACCCCAAAGAGATTAAGCACACGTAATACTTATACACATGACATGACATTATAACTACAGTTGGATATGAGAGCTCATGTTCTCCATCCAGCAAACACAAGACAATTTTTTACTCTTCCCATCAGCGAGTCCAAGGATCAGAGAGGCACAAAATCCTACAATTGACATCTTAAGGAAAAAAATGTTTCCTATACCACCAAGTATAGAATTATGTCAAAACAACATGACTAACATAACTAAATTGACACCATTGACAAGAGGCAAAGCACGTGATATTAGGCATTCGAATTACATAGGGGCAAAGAACAATCATCTTAGCAGCCGGAAAAATTGAGAAACAATTTCCCTACCCCTTAAAAACTCCCAACCAACATGTGTAATTCAGATATTTTGAGAACTCTTAATGCACATCAGATAAATATTCAAGCAGCATTAAACAATTAATGATATAACATAAATGTATAAATAGGAACACTTGGAAGAAATCTTCATTCAACAAAATAAGGTCAAGTCCATCACAATCAACCAAACCAAATCGAAAACTCTAATTCAGCAAACGAACCACAACATATATATGCATACCAGCTTGGAAAATTTTCCTTGACAAAACAGTGGATCGCCTAATAAACCATAAACTGTTCCGAAAAACCATCCTTATGTATAAGCCATCAAACCACCAAAAATCAGGACAAAAATAACATACTAATCCTATCAAAGCAAGATAAGAAAAAGAGATCATATACGGTTTACTCTATCGTGATGCTTCACGCATAATTAGGACACTCCCTTGCAATGTGTCCTGGCTGTCCACAAGTATAGCAGTTTCCTCCGCCACCACCACCCCCACCAAACCTTCCAAATCCGCCACCGCCACCGTTCCCACCGGCCCGAGTACAATCTCTTGCCATATGCCCCTGCTGCCCACAGTTGTAACATCCACTGTTTCCACCGCCGCCGCCGCCACCAACCCGGACACTAGTACAGTCTCTTGCCATATGTCCAAAGCCACCGCAGTTGAAACAAGCGCTGCCACCACCAACACCACCGCCGCCATTAAACTGGTTACAATCCCTCGCCATATGCCCAGTCCTGCCACAATTATAACACTCACCACCACCGGATCCACCGCGGTACCCATTACCATTCCTCCGATTAAAACCAAAACCACTGCCACCGCCGCCGCCGCCACTACCAAACCCATAACCACCGCGGCCACCTCTCGGACCACCACCCCTGGGCGGCTTGTCGACGGGGGCTCCGTTGGGCCCAGTGACATCAATGGCCTTGGTCTTTTCACCCTCATGAATAACCAAAAATTCTACCTCTTGGCCTTCATAGAGAGTTCGAAAACCATCAGATTTGATCTCCGATTGGTGGACGAAGAGATCTTCCCCTTCTTCGTATGGTCTGATGAACCCATAACCCTTCTGGTCGTTGAAGCGAACCACCTTGCCCAATGATCTAGGGTTTTCCTCCGTCGCCATTGATCTTGAGAGAAACTCTTCTGCCTCTATGTGTGCGTGTGAATTGGTTTAGGGTTTGTAAAGCATATATAGGGAAGCGAGAGGGTTGCGGAAGCCTTAAGCCACGGTTGGGCGCTTCGGGCTGGGATTTTTGGGTTGTTTTTTTTTGATCTTCTTGTAAGTTGTAAGTGGCCTAATTGTGAATATTTTGAACTCATGATAATATATGTAATTTATCCATAAATTACATATATTTACTGGTTTAAAATTTTATAGGATTAATTATACTAAATGTTACCAAAGTATGAGATTTGTCTCATTTTAGTTCTCAAAGTTTTAATTATATCATTTTGATTCTTGAAGTATCGAATATATTTCTATATGATCACTCAAACAAATATTGTCTAAATTTTTAACGACTTTTTATCATAAAATGGTAACGTGATACTTAAATATGGATAAAAAATTAATTTGGATAATTCTTGACTAAATTTTTATTCAAGTTTTGATTAAATAGCTACTCAAATAAAACAGTTTTGATCGTGAGTTATCTAAATTTTGATCAATAGTTGCTCATATTACGCATTTTTTTGTTAATTTTTTTTATATTTAGGTATTATGTAATAAGTTCATGATAAAAAATTGTTACCAATTTGGACGTTGTCTGTTTCAAGGACGATATAAAAATATATTCAATTTTTTATAGATCAAAATGATGCAATTAAAATATTAGGGACTAAAATAAAACAAACCTCATATTTTTTGGATCTCCGGTACAATTAACCCAAATTTATAAAAGTTAGTTTTCAAATCTCGGTGGGATTTGTTTTGGTAGACAATATATTTTTTAAAAAAAACACTAATACATTTTACTTTTTCTTTCAAGGGAATGATCGAATTGAATAAACTCATCTATCTCATACCCATCCCGTCGAAAAAAAAATACAAATATAAAATTCATTTTCCTTATCCTTTGTTCAGTTCAAATATTAAAAAGTTGTAGGTCCATCTTTATTCTATGTAACACTTTGTTTATTCTATTGTCCGCGCCTGAAGACACAGAGTAGTAAAAAATAAATGTATTTGTATTCACATCAAAAATTAAATCTCAAACATAGAAGAGGAAAAAAAAATTTAAGCATCAATTGTAATAGAGGTGAGCGGTAGTGGGAGACGATGATGGTTGTGGTGGGTGGCAATAAGTGTAATGGTATTGACAACTGTGGGCGGTGAAAAACATCGGTGATGGTGGTTGGAAGTAGTGGTGGTGGGTGACGATGGATGTTTCTAGACGGCAGTGAGATGGGTGGTGGCGAATGGCGGTGGTGGTAGGTGTGGTGGGTGATGATGCTTGGTTAGGGTGTATAATAGTGGCTAGAGGCGATGGTGGGCGACGACGTTTGGCGGTGAGTTGTGGTAATGGGCAACAATGGTGGTGGTGGGTGACAGTAGTAGTGGAATGATGGTGGTAGTAATAATAAATATAAGAATTAGATGACGATGGTGGTGGGTGGTGGCGGTGGACGACAGTGATAGTAATCGGTAATGAGTGATGATGGTAGAGTGACAGTGGTGACGGTGGTGGTGGGTGACGATGGCGATAGCGATGACAATGGTAGTGGTGATGGTCGTAGAGGTAAGGGTGATCGTGGGACAGTAACGATGGTGATAGGGTGGCGACAGCGTTGGTGGTGGTAGTGGTGGTGAGGTGGCGACAGTGGTGGTGACAACAACCGTAGTGTTGGTGATAGTGGTGATGGTCATGGAGAGGTGGGCGATGAAGGTAGGAGTAGGAGTAATGGTGATGGGGGTAGGAGTAGGGGCGATGGTGGGACAGTGACGTTGGTGGTAGGGTGGTGACAGAGGTGATTGTGGTGGTGGTGATAGGGTGGCAACAGTGGCAATGGCTATGGCTATGGTGGTGATGACTGTTATAGTAAAGGTGATGGTGGGTGGCGGCGGTGCTGGTAGGGTGACCACGATGGTGGTGGTGGTGGTGGGACGGTGGTGGTAAGGGGGCAGTGGTGGTGGTGAGACGGTTTCAAACACTTTTTTTTAAAGTATTTATGAAAAGTTATAAATTCTCGAAACACTTTTAAAAAATTATCTCAAATACACCCTTAAGAGCTTATTTTTTTCATTAAATTTTGGGTGATAATATTATCAGTCGAATTAACTTTAAAATAAAATTTAAAGATATCTCAACTAGAAAAGACAAAAGTCATTTTTTTTATCTTTTGAAATTTGAATTGTATTGTATAGATTGTATAGATATTAAAATTACCAAAATCCCCAACTTAGTTCAACTCATAACCATATTTTGTATTTATACATAAGTTTTCAACGGGTAAAAATATATTTTACACAAATACTCCCAAACTAGATTATTTTTGTCCATCCAATCGATGGTTTATTTAAGAAAGTTATATGGTATTAATGAACTGTTCATTAGGGACTTAGACTATTTGTAGTGATAATAACGAATTCAAAATATGTATCTAAGCATGGGTATAAGTGGGATAAGGTGGGTCTATACATTATTTTATCCAATCCCTCTTTTCTAATACCTAAATCAAATAAATCATACTCCTATCATATTTACCTTAGGACAATTAAGTCATACTTTTGATAATTTATTCCCAAAGAAGTACTAAACTCCATTAACGGTTTGGTTTTTGTTCCAATTTTATCTTTTTTGTGAAAATAAAATTTATTGTTTATAATATTATTCAATTATATTTATTGAAATATAATTTTTATCTTATATTATAATCCAATAAGCTATTCTTTAATTATCAAAGTATCCATTTCTATTGACATGTAAATGTTTATATGCGAGTGAATTTTACGTAGTATAAAAGTCATTATATAAATAAATATTTTTTTATTTTATCTCTTAAGTACAACATTGCAGCTTTGAATGCTTGAAGTTTTTTATACCTTAAAATAATAATTTTTTTCTAATTAATTCAAAACGTGGAAGGAGAAGTAAAAAAAAAACATAATTGGATAAAATTTTCATAGTGATTGTATTCCTAGATTAATTTTTATGTTGTTATTTTATGTAATTACTAGTTATTTCTTGTGCCTTAAAGCATAGAGTAATAAAAAAAATTGTCAACAATAAACATATATGTATTCACATTTAAAATTAAATTATAAATATAGAGGAGAGAGAAAGAAACTTAAGCACCAGTGGTGGTGGGTGGCAATACTGATAGTGGTGGGCGATGGTGATGAAAGTTTGTAGTGGTGATGATGGGGCAACGATAGTGGTGAATGGGTGTGGACAACAGGTGGTGGTGGGTTTTGGTAGTGGGTGGTGGCAGTGGGCGACGATGGTAGTAGGATAATGGTGGTTGTGATAATAAATATAAAAATTAGGTGATGAAGGTGGCAGATGGTGGCGATGGGCGACGGTGATAGTAATTAATGATGGGTGACAACGGTGGTTGTGATGATGAGTGATGGTGGTGGGGATGATGGTAGCAGTGGTTGTGGTAGAGATGGTGGTGGGGTAACAATGATGGTGGTGGGATGGTGGTGGGATGGCGGCGATAATGGTAGTGGTGATGATGGTAGGAGTTGGGTAGAGGCGGTGGTGGTAGGGTGGCGATAACAGTGGTGGTGGGGTGACAGTGGTGGTAGCATGTAGGCGATATTGGTGGGGGGGGTGGACAGTGGTGATGACGGTCGCAGTGACGGTGGTGCTAATATGATGACAACGGTAGCGGTAGGCGTGGTGGGATGGTTCCAAATACTATTTTTTTTTAAGTGCTTAGGAGAAACACTTTTAAAAAGTCACCTCCAAACACACTTTTAGGGAGCCTATTTTTCTATTAAAAATATAATTATATAATTTACCATTTCTATAAATCTTTATTGTTAAGTTTCTAAGGAATCGAAAGCATACAAAAAGTTTCCTACTTCAATTGTGTGTGCTAATTACTTTGAGCTAACATTTCAATGAAGCAATTGAGTAAATTAAAACCTAGAGGACATGCTTAAGTCCTTTTCACAATCAAATGTAAGTGTAAATTTTATGAATAGTCCTTACAATTTATCATTTATTGAACTTTAGTCTTTAAAAATTTATTTTTGCTAATTTACTCTTCAAATTTCACACATTACACTAATATAATCCCTCGTACTAACTTTCATATAAATCATTGTCGGAAAATAACATGTGTTTGACACATGATGTCATTAAAGGGTATTATGTCTTTAGGAATATTATATGTTAAATGAATTAGTTAAATACAATAACATATGCTTTTTTTTGGGTACACTAGAAAAGTAAAATGGGGTTAGCTGAAACCCTAACAAAAGAAATACCCACAACATCACTGTTCAGGAACTTCCCCAAAGAACTTGGGGGAATGTCAAGAACCACTGTTTGGTCCTCCTGCTGGGCCCGCATATTAGCGAGCCAATCAGCACAAAACTTCCCCAAATAACATATACTTATAACATATTAATATAAGTTTCTTGTTGAGAGAGAGAGAGATGCTTGTTGGGTTTGACAATGGCCAAAAGAGAAAGAGAGAGTGTGTCAATTGTGTTGCTTTTGTGGGTGAGTATTCTGTGGGAGTGAGTTATGTGTGTGTGAGAGATAGAGAGGGTGAACAGGAGAGGAGAAGATAGTGTATTTGGGTTTATGTTTAGAATTGTTCAAAAGAGGAATAAAGGTGTTTGGTTGTAGACATACGATCGATGACTTAATTATTTTTAATATCAATCACATGTTTGGCATGTTCTAATTTTCGTAAATGATTTGGATGGAAGTAGTGTGGGGGACTACGTTAATGCAATGTGTGACGACCTGTGATGATTAAATTGACGAAATTAAAAGTGTAAAGATTAAAGTTCAATAAACGGTAAACCTTAAAGACTATTAGTGTAATTTACCCCAAATGTAATGATAATTTCATTTTTCCTAGTTTTTTTATTTATATCTCTTCAATTCCACAAATACTCCAAATGATATTAAAATTTGTTCAAAGTTGGTAACAATTTTAGAATTTTTTTCCTATTGCACTTCTCTTTTGCAATTTTTTTTCTAAATAAATCACCCATTATTTATGGTTGAAAGAGTGAAAGTGTTAACCAACATTTTAATGGCAGGTTGAGATTATGGCTCGAATCGTATTGTATTGTGGGTGATTATTTGAAAAAGAAAGAGAATGGAAGAAAAGAGAGCTAATATGCCCTGTCATTTTACAAAAATAGAGAGTTCAATTTTTTTAATTCACGAATTCAACTAATTCGTACTCTAACTTATTTATATGCTTACTTATTATTATTCAAATTTTTATTTGAAAATTACTGATCCAGACCTAAAAATGCATACTAAACTAAAATAATATTTATAAATTATAATTCTCATTTTAGAACTTTATAATCGACATATATTTAAAAATTAAATGATATGTCTCGTAGGTGTACATGAAATTTTAGGGTGAATGTGTGTCCGTATAAATATAAAATAACTCTCCAAGACATTTCTGCTCTAATTTTTTTTAAATGTTGATGTTTTTAAGCTCTCGCTCTTGCTCTCGTTCCCACTCTATGTGATCTACATTTTATGTATTGAGTTAGTTTTTTCATTACTTTTATGAACAACACTTAGACATGCATTTAAGCTCACGCAACAAACTCTCATTCAAAACTTCAATTGTCAATTAAGGAAAATAGATGCCTTGTTAGCATCATAGTATCATACTATATGCATCAGAAGGAATTAGAACCGGTCATCGTCCTGTCGTCAAGTTCGTATCGTGCTTATAGTCATGTTAAGTTTATAACGCATATAAAATATATTATCAAATTATTGTCGTATTTCTTCATTTTTGTGTCAATTTAGTTATTTGATATGTATAACTGTTTCTTTTCTTTATTATCTGAACCCACTAAGTTAAATTCAAACCCTTAATTTCATGTTGATTTTGCAGATCATTACTACAACTGACACTCATCATGGAATCAAGATTGACGAGGGAAAATTAGTCCAATGATGGGCATATTTCACTAATCATAAAATCAAGCTTCACCCCAAAGATTGCAACTATTTGGGGGGGGGGGGGGAGGGGAGGGAAATAGCGTACCTTTGATAGAGGGTGATAAGGGGTTTGAATCCAATGGGGAAATGAACAAAAGGGCACTACTCTCCCTACAAAATGAGTAAACTGTCAAAGATTGGGATTAAACCGATCAAAGACACTCTAATGCTTAAGTTAATAAGTGGTCATAGTAATAAACAGATGAATTAGTAGGGAAGAGAGTGTGTATCTTAAACTTAAGTATGATCCAG
>CM042190.1:26491404-26508645 GCA_023539305.1 Ilex asprella
TTCAGATTTTTTAATATTTAAATATTATACAAAGATTTTTTAAAGTTTATAACGTTTTGACTTTCGATTGACGTTAGTAAATTATATTCAGATTTCTTGAAGACCGTTTAAGTTTAAAATGTTATATTTAGATAAAAAAACATTCTAATCAAAAATAAAATATTAAATATTTTAAATTTTATAACCAAAATTCATGTTCTATTATGACATTTATTGAAATAAAATATAAAATAAAAAAATTTATTTTTTCTTAAAAAATCATAATTAATATACAATTATACTAGCTATTAGAATTTAATTTGGTTGTTTAAATTACCAAATTACCTCCATTAAAGTTAGAATATATCGTGTCCATTAAATATTAACTTTTTATTTTTGATTTTATTTCAATAAATAATACAATAGAATATGAATTTTGGTTATAAAATTTAAAATATTTAATATTTTATTTTTGATTAGAGTATTTTTTGTCTAAATATGACATTTTAAACTTGAACAGTCAAAGTATTATACGCTACAAACTTCAGGAGGCTGGGTGTAATTTACTAATGAACATTTAAAGGCAAGAGTCTAAATGTTACGAGCGTACAAATTTCAGATGTCTGTGTGTAATATTTCAAATGTTAGAAAATCTAAGTGATTAAGTGACAAGTCTCAGAAAAACTTAGTGTAATTCTCCCAAATTTTTTTAGTGGATTGACAGCATAAATGTTTACCAAATTTGCTCTTAATCCGTAGATTAGCAGTCCGAGCATTGGTGCATGATGGTTTAGTGGTGAATTGTGTAACTACGCCTAGAATTAAATAATATCTACTATCAATCAAATAGTAGTAATACATTAGGTCCTAAATTATTTTCCATAAGTTATTCGATTCTCAAATTAAGTATAAATAAAATTATTGTACGTGTTTATATATTTCAACACTAGTACAATGAATTACCATGCATTTTGCTCCCATGTATGGATCTATAAATACTTTCGTTTGCTTCATTTTCGGTAAAAGCTTTTTTTGCCATTATGTCATAATGCACAAAAGATGAAAATACAATCATTCTTCCGAAATTGAAAATTAGTAAAAAAAAAAGAGACAGGGGGAGAAGAGTGATATTTATTGTTAGTGGACATTCAGTAGATGGTGCACACCATCACATAGAAGCTAATGTTTTGTCCTTACAATTGCATTATGTATTTCTCCAATATTCTTATTATGTTATATACTTTGCATTATGTATTTCTCCTATATTCTTATTATGTTATATACTTCCCCCCCTACATATGTATGTCTTAGAACGTTTATATAAATTTGAACAAAAAAATTGATGAGCCTAAATTTGATTGGGTCAAGTCCAATTTAGATAAACCAAGAAAGTCTGAGAAAAAGTCTTACCGAAGCTGGGTCGACCCATCAAAAGGAAGCCTAAGTCATCTGGAAAAGAGACTAAGTCCAAGGAGACACCCTCAAGGGAGTGCCACCCAAGGGGTCACCCCAAGAGGGCACCGCCTAGTTGGTCCTCCTGCCTCTCCTTCGCCCTCTTCACCTTGGTATTCCAATCTAAGTCGAAGTCACACTAACTCAAGACAAGTCCGAGCTCAAGACGAAGATTAAGTCCAATCTAGCTGAGAGTCCCCTTCCGAAGGAATAGGAATATGAGGGAGAAAACATCGGGATAGGCGCGGAGATCTCTTATCATAACTACACTTACCAAAGTAGTAGACGTCTTTTCCTTCACGTTATCGCATCACCGCCTTACCCTAACTATATAATGTAAGTCCTCTCAACATTGAGGGCACGTATCTGAAACCTATACAGATCTCCTATACTCATCACTCGTTCTCTCTCCCAAAAACACTGCAACTCTCCGGAGTACCATCATCCATCAATAAAATACCACAGACCACCGCTGCTGTTCCCGAGAATGGACGTACGTCACTCGGACTGAACCATTGTAAATCTCTGTGTTGATCTATTATTTATTATTTTACTCTTGATTGTCATTGATTGTTTGTTAATTGCTCATTAATCACACCCGTTGACATACTTGACTATTGATTTTGCACGAAGATTGATTTGTGCATCATCAGTTTGACACCGTTTGTGAAAACGACTGAGTTTCTACTACCTTTTAACCCTCTTGCAATCCATGGTGATCATTACCAGGTCGATGTCTCAACAGCTGAGTGACGGCAACCCAGCACACCGAGAGGATGTTCCACCTCCCCTCGCACCTTCAAAGCCGTTTACTACGTCGACCCCTATCATTAGACAACAACTCTTATAGACTATACAGTTGCTGATAAAAGCAGAATCAACAACTCATTCAACTTATGCTCAACCAACGAGGGGTCACCCCTCAACTTGTCGTCCCTGTGGGAGGAGCCCCACTTCCTCCAACAGGAGAAGAGCCACAACTTATCCTTTCTAGGCATCAAGCAGCCCTTCACCATGGAGATCCTTACCAGAATGTCCTAAGGTCACACCAGTGCGCATCTCGCCCAGCCCCTCCTCAACGTGCAGGGAGTTCACGAGTCCCGCTCCTTATGAACCTATGCAAGAGAACGAAGATAGAGAAAGCCAATATGGAGACCCCTCGTTATCTCCATCTCAATGGAATGAGTCCCCGCTACAGCGGCCTTCTTATGGGCTATACATAGCTCTACCTATTTGTTCTGCGGTATTCTCTCGTGTCTCTCGCCCGAGCCCACTATTCCATGGCATCCTCTCGTGTCTGCCACCCTAGCCCTACTTGCTTCGCGACATTCTCTAGTGTCTGCCGCCCGAACCCTGCAGCTCTATGGCATCCTCTCGTACCTGTCACCCGAGCTCTAATTGCTCTTCAGCATCCCTTGTGCGTGTCTTTCTGATATTCCATGGGCCACATACCTCCAAAGCCCCTTGTTAATCAAAGTCAAGTCAAAGTAGGACAGTTGTGTGGAGCTACAGTCCCCATAGAAGACCGCACAAGAATCTCAACTCCTATAGCAGTATAAAGGCTGATATAGAAGTCCTAGTCTGGAAAATAGTGGGGGTACCACCGGGACCCATTTCCTAGGAAAGCAACCTGACAATCAAACCTTGACTGAGAAGCAATGGGGGCAGCAAACCTCATTCCCAGTCTGAAAAAGAGTGGGGGCACCACCGGGACCCATCTCCGGGAAAAAAACCTAGCAATCGGACCTTAGCCGAGAAAATGGGGCATCAAACCTCACTCTCTTGCGAAGAAGGGAAGACACCGCCTAAAAGCACATAGATTCTCCACCATTGCCCTGTCAACAAGGCGCCTGTAATTTGAGACAAGACCAGTTAGTGACCAAGCACCAAAGAGGCATCCCTCATAGCAAGACTCAAGGTTTCACCCAAACACAAACACAGTAGTGCCTAAGGCCTCCTGGCGTCACCCTAGACGTCTGCTCAGCCTCTTGGCAGCGTACAAGGCACCTGTCTTAGCCTCATGACGTCACTCAAAGCACCCTACCATCCTCTTGGTGGTGTCTAGGCAGACATGCGCCAACGCCTCAGCAAAGGGGTCATATCTCCCACCTCCAACATGGGCGCCGCCCACTACACCTCCAACCCCTTTGGTGTCGCCTAGTACTCCCACACTGGCGCCCTCGCCCAGGACAGCCACGGCTCTTGCCCAGTCTTCCATCTCGCCTAAAGGCATCACCCATGGACCATTCAGTAACTAAGCCACATCCTCAAGTACCCCTCAAGCTTGTCCAGTATCTTGTACCCAAAAAAAAAAGAGAGAGATAGGGAAAGAAAGGAAGCAACAGGCCCAGGTCAAAAAAGAAAAGGGTGAAAGGAGCGGCGTCCAAAAGCAGCCAAAGAAAAAAAAAAGAAAAGAGAAAGAAAGAAGAGGGTGGCACCCAAGAAAAAAAAAAGAGAGAAAAACATAAAGGGGCGGCGCCCAAAGGCAGCCAAAAAAAGAAAAAGAATAAGGGGGGAAAGGAGGCGACGCCCAGGGAGCCAAGGAAAAGAAAAAAAAAGAAAGAGAATGGGAAGAGACGGCGCCTAGGAGACCAAGGAAAAAAAGAAAGAAATAAAAAAAAAAGAGAAATGCAGGGGCCAACGCCCAAGAGACGATGGAAGAAAGAAAGAAAAGGGAAAAAAATAGGGAAATGGGGGGGGCAACGCCTAGGAAGCCAAGTGGTAAGAAAAAAAAAAAGAAAAGTAGGCAACGCCCAAGGAGGCCAAGCCCAACCAAGAAAAAAAAGTCAATAATGGTGGCTGTGGGCCAAAGTGCTTTAAAAAAAATTATATTCTATACCAATAAATTCTGCAAATCTGAAAAAATATCATAGGAAGCAAGAAAATTTCTGATCACTCAAGCGAATACAAAACACATGCCCTCAACCTCTTCCTCTTACAAAAAATCAGAGGCTTAGGGCATGAGGGCAAATGATAAGCCCGAATTTGACTAGGCTAAGCCCAATTTAAATAAACCGAGAAAGCCCGAGTAAAAGTCCAACCAAAGCTGGGTCGACCCATCAAGAAGAAGTCTAAGACATCAAACAGGAGCCCAAGTCATCTAGAAGAACCAAAGTCTAAAGAGACACCCTTAAGGGGGTGCCACCCAAAGGGTCACCCAAGAGGGCACTGCCCAAGGGACACCCCAAGAGGGCGCCACCCATGGGGTGCCGCCCATTGGTTCTCTTGCCTCTCCTTTGCCCTGTTCACGTTGGTACTCCAATCTAAGTCCAAGTCACACCAACTCAAGACAAGATTGAACTCAAGACAAGGATTAAGTTCAATCAAGCTGAAAGTCCCCCTCCAAAGGAATAGGAGCACGAGGGAAAAAAACATCAGAATAGGCGCAGAGATCTCCTACCATAACTACACTTACCAAAGTAATAGAAGTCTTCTCCCTCACGTCACCGTCTTACCCTAACTATATAATGTAAGTCCTCTCAACATTGAGGGCACGCCTCTGAAACCTATACACATCTCTTACACTCATCACTCTTTCTCTCTCCCCCAAAGTACTGTAACTTTCCAGAGTATCACCATTCATTAATAAAATACCACTGGCCACCACTGCTATTCCCAAAAGTGGACGTAAGTCATCTAGGTCGAACCATTATAAATATCTGTGTTGATATATTATTTACTGTTTTACTGTTGATTGTTTGTTAATTGCTCATTAACCACATCCGTTGACATACTTAACTGTTCATCTTGTATGAAGATCGATTTGTGCATCATGGTGGTGGAGTTCAAGAAATGAAGTCGCTGCCCACACTAAGGCATGACATAGAATCGAATTCCATTAGTAGAGATTTGTGAGAGAGGACGAAACTAGCGTAAGTTATGATAAATTTTTGGGTGAATTATAATTGCATCTCTTACATTTTCTTGAAAGTAATACAATAGTTCCCGACATTTACCAAATGACACAGAGACCCAATTGGTGGTAATGTGTTTGACCACGGTGGAGGCGAAGGAGTGCAAGGTGTGATTTTGGTGGAGGTGGAGGTGGAGGTGGTTTCAATGGTGGGATTGAATTTGGGTTCATGTGTGTGTGGCAATGGGGTTTGGGTCCGGCTGGGCCAACTTTCCAACCATTGGGCTATTTTCTCTGGCCTAGCCTGGGGGACTAGCCTTATGTTTTAATTTCTTCGTGTTTGAAAAACTTAAAAAGCTAAAAAGAAAAATGTATGTTACAGTAGTATAATGATATGTTTAATCATAAAATACTTTTGAGTAAATTACATTTGGCCCCTAAATTATAGTTTTTGTATCAATTCAGTCCCTAAACTCAATTTTGCATCAATTGAGTCCTTCAACTACACGATTTGTAGCAATCTGGCCTTTTGTGAAGTACCTTTCGTCGCTGAATGTGCAGTGCATGTGACAGTGTAGGGGCAGCTATTGGCGCCAAAATTCCCTCCCAATGCTTCATGTGCTTGGCCCGTGCCCATTCTTTTTAAGAACTTGCTATTCCAGTGGCTGCCAAAAAAAAAAGCGGCACAGAGCATCAGTTGAGGGCTCAATTAACCGAGAAGAAAGGGAAACAAAGAGCTACAAAGCATATGGTGTATTGTGACTATGGCAAGATTTCTGCAAAGAAGACGTCCAAGACGAATCAAAACCCATGACGGATGTTCTTGACATGTCTGAATAGTATGGTTGGTTCATGTTTTATCTCATTAGTATCATTCTTGAACTTTCTGTAACTTCCCAATAATTTGAAGCCGATATTTTTTGCAGAATACTAGGCGAGGTTTTTTCATGTGGCAAGACACACCAATTGTGCGTGGCCTTTTTAAAAAGACTCGACGAGCCACTCTTGTAATCCGAAGCGACAAGCCACTGGCGCAGATTGGTGGGTGAGGAGAATAGAGAAATTTTGTGGTGGACATCGAATATTTCTTGTGCTATAATTTGGTTAAGGTTCTATTCAAATGGAGAGGAGAATCTGGATAAGGGTGGTGGTACTCATCTATTGGGGTGAATTTTCAGCAGGTAATGTTAGTAATTGTGTAATCACTTATCTGGTAATGAATTTGATAATCAGTATCATAACCAAGGTCTGAATCATGTGGATCTCTGTTCCCTTCATCATCATTCATACTAGTGTCATCCACCTGAGCATCTGTCATATGCACATCTACATCTATCAGTTTTTTATGCTCTAAATATACTTTAATCACTCTATAAGGTGGAACCCATTACAACACTGAAAGCAAATCCTTGTCCTTTTCTATAATCCTCATACCACTGATGAAATCTGTGGCAGGAACTCTGTACACTAACCCCACTAATTCGTCATTGCTTCAATTTCATGAATGGATAATAGGTCTGGATCAACCCAGCCAACATACCTCATTGAGTCACCTTTAGACAATGAAAATCAAAATGAATTTAATATTAAATAAGTTTTCTTGGTAGACTTATTACCAAATAAGTCTTCGAAAGGGGATCAGCCTCTAAATTCTCTAAATTTTTTTCTCTTAATTATCTTAATGGGTATGGGTGTATATAACCCTAAAAGTGTTTTGGCCCGAACTGGAGATATGTTTCCAAGCCCAAAGCTGATTTGGGAAAGCAATATCTTTGATGTAAGTTTACTACCTACAGGCCATAAATTTTGCAAAATTTCTACACATACCTGGTGACGATCCGCATTAGTCTCTATTGAATCTCACATCGAAAGTTTATATCGGGAATCTTGGATATATTTGTAGGAATAATGACCCTAAAATGATAACTTCTTAGCTAACCCTTTTGGGCGAGTTCCTATGGTCGTTAAATGTATCGACATTTTAGATCTTCTGTCTAAGGGATTGTTATATATACAATTTTTTTAAGACGAGAAATTTAAATTGTCTTCGGAAATTCACATTTTTTATGGTTATAAACGAATAATAATTGATCTCATAAAATTATACCATTCCATTTTCCCACCACCATTTTTTATGACGCCTCCTGTTCGTAATTAAGTTAGCCTTGTTATTATTATTAGGTTCACTGTGTGACTTTGTTCGTTAATGCCAGTTTGATAAACAGGACCACGGGCACACCAACACAAAGAGAAAGAATCTTGCTTTGGAATGCACAAAAATTCATCACCACAATGCAATTCTATAGTGAATAGAGCAATGCTATATATCCTAAATCTCTAACCCAAATTTTCATCCCAAATCAAGGGAGATCAATGGGTCCCATTTGAAAAAATTAATGGGACCCACTCATCCAATGGTCTCCCTTCATTTGGAATAGAGATTTGAGTTAGAGTTTTGGGATACATAGCATTTTTCATAGTGAATAATGTTGACTGTGTTGTTGATCACATTATGATGAAAAAAAAATTAAAAATGTATTGTAATGCAACCCAATGGATTAAATAAATAAAATTAAAATTTTTTATCAGCACAAAAAACCAAAACTTCAAATTATGGTATAACAAAAAAGAGTGCATCCCAATGAATAAATAATGTTTCATTGCTGAGCCGAAGCGCCTATTGCGCGCGTGTGCCTCAAACGCGACCGGCGTGGGCTTGGCTTCGGGGATGCGCCATGAGGCGTCGGTCCCAAAGGCTTAGCCGGGGCTGGGGCTTCTCACATCGGAAGCCTTAGGGTGTGTGTGTGAGTATATAGTGGTTCTCGCCTCTTCTCCTTTCTAAAGAGTTGAGTCGAGTAGTCCAGTTAGGTTTAAACATCTGTCAAAAAAAAAAAATGTTTCATTGCGATTGGATTATGAATGAGAGAAATGGAGAATGAACGGATGATTCTACTATGGTTTGGTAGTTGCCAAATAATTGCTGAACCGCGTGAAATTCACGTGCAACTTTTTGTTGCTGATTTTGATGGTGATTCACAGAAGAGCTAGATTGCTACAAATTGTGTAGTTGAGAGGCTCAATTGAAGCAAAATTAAGTTCAAGGGTGTGTAATTTACTCGATACTTTTTATAACTTGCCTTTAAAAGAAGAATAGAATGATATTTGTGTTACTAAAATACTTTTTGATATTGTTATGAGCCCCGACCCATCCTCACACCTATGTGTCGTGGTCTATCTGTCTCACGCCAATAGGAAAACATATCACTCTTCTATAAATGGTCGATCTCCCATCTACTAATAATGAATGAGAAATGCATTGTATCATAGTGAAAATAAAGTCCCTATGGTCCTTATGCTTAAGAGAAAAGAGAAAAAATAAATAATGAAACAGTCCATCTATCAAAATTCAGCACACTTTGTAACTTTCAAAAAGAATGTTAACAAGGACCATCAAGAATCAAGTAGAAGAATGTCAATCAACTGGAAATTCTTGTTGAACAATGACATACAACAAGCTAATTTAATGTATGTACTACTACCAGTCTCCATAACATTGACAAAAACAACAAAGAAATTTTCTCTAGCAACAAACAGTTGTGACTAGTGTGCACATTGAATAAATCACTTGTATCTCCTAGAACCTCCTCCTCCTCCTCTGGCTTGATAG
The DNA here is from genome assembly GCA_023539305.1 of Ilex asprella. NCBI lineage: Eukaryota > Viridiplantae > Streptophyta > Magnoliopsida > Aquifoliales > Aquifoliaceae > Ilex > Ilex asprella. The sequence goes on from CM042190.1 coordinate 26,500,356, forward strand.
AGCTCCAATCTTCCCTTTGCCTCATGTAGCAATGCCTCTACCTTCTCATCTTGGATCAACAATGCTTGCTTTGACGCCCATTCGAGCACTGTGAGCACCTCAGCTTGCGCGAGTTCTTCGCTATCTGGTACGTGCAGGGCAATGTAGCAGAGGAGAACCAATGCAGAACTTTGAACGCCTTGTTCTCCAAAGTACAAATGCTGGATCAAATGCTTTGTCCCTCCGCTGTTTATGATTGCCTTGGAGTGATCTAGGTGGAGATAGTTATGGTTGCAGGCGAATTTAGTGAGGGCAACGCAAGCTTCCCTAGAAATCTCAGCTTCATGCTCATCCAGCAATTTTACTAATGGGTTGATCATCCTTGTTTCCGTGGCCCGAAAAGTCCTAGCCAAATTCCCAATTGCCTTAATGCAAGGAATAAGTAGTTCTGAATCCCCTTTTTCGATGAATTGGAGTAATTGATCAACAGTGGCTTTGCAAGCAGGTGAATTGGGCTTGAACGCTGCTCGTCTCAGTTCAGAGTCTTTCTCTGCCACTGCGGTGATTTCCATCAACGCCATGGCAGAGTTGTATTGAACTTCTTCGGGTCCTTTTTCTAGGAGAACGGCAAAGCATAGCAGAGCTCTCGATTCTGTGATGCTACGGCAAATGAGTGAGTTTCCTTTGGCAAGGTGCCAAAGGGCTCTTGCAGCCATAGCTTTCATGTAGGCCTTTGTAGCTGGGTCCTCCTGTTCCCTCCCTTTAATGCTTGTCCCGGCAAGTGAAATACTCGGTTGGTGGCGGTGGTGGTGGTGGTTCGGATTAGCTTGTTTCGCGTTGTTGTTGACGTCGGTCTTGGCATTATTGGTCTGATTCACTTTCACCCCATTGCTTGGCCCTTGAGGTATCGTGGATTGGTTCTTCATTGCCATAGTTCGAGTGACCACATCGTGCATTTTATAGGGTTGTTTGTTCCCCAATGGATGAGGCGTGAGACTCCTCTCATCATCGTCATTCCCCTTGTTAATTCTATTGTTCGCATCTGAATTGTTACTGGCCAACACAACCGCATGGATCGAGTTAGCTTTATTGGTAACAATCGCATACTTACTATGCTCTTGAACCGTCTCAAAAGCAAGATGGCTCACAAGCAATCGAATAATATTGTTCTGGGCAAAAAGATCTTGACATTTGGGGTAATGGGCAGTGAGTTCCGACACAGCCCAGGCCACCACAGCTTGAACCTTCATTGGACCTTCTTTGAGGATTTTCGCAAACACTGAGCACACACCGGCATGGACCATGTATTCGACGCTTTCTGGGTCACGTCCCAGTAGTCCGATTGCTTTGGCTGCGTTCTCTTGAGCCTCTAATTTCCCTTCTTTCACCAGCTTCAACAATGGTCCAATCCCACCTTCTTCAATGATCAACTTTCCGTACCGAAAATTGTCCTGAGCAAGCGAAACCAGAGACGCCGCAGCATCGGATCGATCATCAACTGACCCATTATACAAAATAGCGATCTGTTCCCATATGACGCAGAGAATCGGTTCGTTGGCTGCGATAGGAGGGAGGCCCAAATACCCATCGTCGCGTTCTTCCGCCGGAGCGGAGACTCGGAGGAGCCACGACACGTCGCCGATGGAATTCTCGAGCTGGGACGACATTTTCCGGAAGGCCGCCGCCGGGATGATCGTGAAGACCCGCTTCATAAGGCCGTTGCCGCGACATTTGAGGACGAGGGCAAGGGCTTTGTCAAGGACCTGTTCGGTGTCGTCGAGGATCCGGCGTGTGGGACGCTCGTAGAGATCGTTGCTGACACGCGCAGCCTGTCGGAGAAGGGCGGCGAGTTTTTCAGTCTTGGACTTGAGCTCCGTGCAGTCTTGCTTGAACGAACACGCCTCGTCTGCTGTTTTGACCACTTGGTCGGCTAGCTGGATCGGCTTTGCTAAGATCTGCTTCACTATGTCCGCCATTAACGTTGCAGCGGACTTCTTCCACAATTACTATAGAGTTGCAGAGAGGCCAGATTTGCATATAGTCAACCTCTCTCTCTCTCTCTCTCTCTCTCCGGATCGTCAATTATGGGGATGAACAGAAGTAAGCATAGTGGATGAATTCGAACTCGTTGAAAGATTCCAGAGGTTGACGAGAACAAACTGGTATTTGGGTGGAATACGGCGGAAATGATGTTGGGGAGGTGGGGAGAGACAGAGAGTGGATGAGGGTTTGGTTGGTGGCTTTGTACCTCTTTGATCTCAGACTTTACAATGGAGGTTTAGGTATGCCCAATTGTGAAGTAGGTGACCGGGTAAACTCGTTTCTTTTTATTTACAGAAAATCTCATTATACTTCCCAAAAAAAAAACACAAACAATGTGATTTGAACCATTCCCAACAACAACAAAAATAATAAAAAAATTGGTGCTTTCTGAGTTGTGGCAGATTTAAAAGCTTTTGTTAAAAGTCGATGTTAGACAGATTTAAAATATTAATTTGATTTATTATTGATGATATCTGAAAATAATCTTAGGTATGTATTAGTTTAGGAAATGAGGTCATTTCACGAGGTTGGATAAAATAGTCAGGACCAGAGCTAGAGCTCCTTCCAGGCGAGACGATAGAAGAAATAATAAGGAAACAACTAGATGCTCGTAGGTAAGACTGTCAAAATCCGATATGATACGATTAACTGACACAAATCGATACAAATTAAGCGAGTTTAGGGTTGACACGACAAAAACGTTTAATAAACATGTCGTGTTTGGATGAGACCTGTCAAACCGTTTATTACACGTTTAACCGTTTAAAAAAAATTAATATAATAATAAATTAATAATTATTTTTAAAATTATCAAGAAAAAAAGAAGTAAACAAATTAATACAAAAAAATAAATAAATAAAGTAGTAGTTCAAAGACAAAGGGGGAGAGATGATGAGCATTTCAAAGATAAAGATAAATTAATGTCTTTTGTTTTTATCCCACATTGATAAATGAGGAGAGATGGAGAGAGCTGAGTTGCCTATAAAAGACAATAGCCTCTTGCTTTTTTTTAAGCCTTCAAGTCTAATTTTTATGAGATTTGACTAAAAATTTTTCTTTTTTAAGGTAAGTACAATTAATAGGACAAAAAATAGAATATTAAAATTTGTTGATATAATTTTTTTAAAATTAAACGAGTTGTGTCGTGTTACTCGTTTATTAAACCAGTTGTGTTCGTGTTGAGATTTTCACCCGTTTATTAAATGTGTCGTGTACGAGTTCACGTATTTTTCACTCGTCACCCGTTCAACCTAACACGTAACCGTTTAATCCGACACGTTTGACACCCTTACCCACAGACACCCCCCTAAGCAACAGAAAATTATATTCAAGGCATAAAACTTTCAACCAACTAAAATCCTCTTATGAAATTAAGGAGGATTCTACGGGTAAAAGGCAAGGATCTCAGTATAGATCCCACAGAACAAACAACAACCCTATAAATACTGTACAGTGCCTCCAAAAAGAGACAGACAACCCTAGATGCATAAAAAACACTCTGTAAACTTCGTTCACCATCAATAAGACAAAAGGAACAAGAATCTCCATTGAAGAGTAAAATAGTCAAGCTTCTAAGTCGAAGAACCACTATATTTTTACTATGTAAATTCTCTAATTCCCAAGTCTTTCACTATATTTTTACTATGTAAATTCTCTAATTCCCAAGTCTTTCGTCACACTCATTACAAGCTTCCTAGCTCAGACTCAGGTCATTTTAGCATAATCCATACATTCAGCTGATTTACATAGTTAACACCATCAATTGTGTTTACTGTAGTTGATCGAGTCAATAAATTAAATTAATATTTTAAATCTAATTAACATTTTCTTTTATTAAAATCAGTTTTGGTTGCACATTTAATTAATTGCAATGAATTGTGAACACTGATTTATTGACCAAACTGAAAATAGCTGTCACCTTAACCATCAATCTGACTTGGCCCACCACCATAAGACAAGAAATGTGGGGGGCCCGGATAACACTCAAAAAACCAGGTCACGACCTCGTAAGGGTTGGCTACGTTTCACTTTTCCGACAAAATTACAACGTGTGCCACTACGCCAGCAGACAAAAGCACATTTCAATCCCGGGGGGGGGGCTACCTTCATGTAGGGTGTTTATTAAGTTTTGTTACGTATCTTTTTGGTAACAATTTTATCGAATATTATTATATCAAATTTTGGCATCAAGTTTCCCACCCCGACAGCGGTACCAGCAATCTTACTCTCAGCAACTCCAACAAAATTGGTAATGCCTCCTCTCAAGGTTTCAAAAAACTTCCAAGGATCAGCTCAACCACATACAGTCAAGCAAAAGCTACAGAACTCTAGCAATAAGTCAAAGAAGAATGCCTCAGAGCTAATGCAATTAGCACGGAAACTTCTTCAACAAACAAATATTCAGAGTTCTTCATCTGCGTCCATTAATTCATTTCAGGATGCCCAAGATTCTTATGAAGACTATGATGATTTGGATGATATTGACATCACCACCCCTTGATCCTTACTATTTATTTGTGATAGCTTCACTCACTATTTTTTTTCTTAATAGAAAGAAAAGTTATCTGTCACATGTAAAATTAAAGTATCAATTATCAAAACCAGACTCTTTCCCCTAGTAAAGCAGCTGATAGTGAATAATCAATTTGCTTTTCCACCGAAAGTATTAAAAAAATCTTATTTATGTTGGTTTTTTATTAGGAAAACAAGAAAACCAAATATAATTTTTTAACATTTTTAGTATTCAAGTTGTCTTGTTTCCTCTAAATCAGGAGGGACTCACATGATATGCACATGAAGATTTCTATGAAATTTAATCGTAAATTTTGACAAAAAAGGTCATATTGAATTAAATTATATAATTTAGAGGTTAAATTAACGCAAAACATAGTCTTAGTGATATATATTGTATAGTTCAAAAACTAAATTTTTTATAATTAACTATATATATAATTTTATGTATAATATAAAGGTAGTTCCAATAGATGTTGGCCAAGAAAATGATGGGTTTATATCAGTTCTCTTATAACTTGTGGCGCCATCAGTGGCGCACTATGGTGCTTAAATTACTTTAGTTTTGTTGAAAATATATTCTATGGAAAAACTTACAACTTGATTTCTTTTTTAAGTGGACAGCGATTCACAAACTAATTTTTATGATGATAAAAACCTAATTATTGGAGTTTATGACCCAAAATAATACTATAACAGTGTCATGTCGTATGAACGTTGGTTTTGATATGTTTTGTACAACTAAAAATTCATCATTTATAATAATTTGTTAAATAACCGGTTGAATAAAATTGTTAAATATGTCATTGTTTGCCCCTCCCCCTCCCCCTTAATGTTCGGTTTGATAGAAAATATGAAAAGTAGGAAAAATACACTTTTTTTCATTCAAGTAAGAAAAGTAAAAATGATATACTTTCCTTCTTTTGTGTTTGGTTGGATGGATAGAAAATAAAAATGACTAATTTTTTTTTTTTTTTTTGTGTTGGCTAAGATTATGGGTGACAATCGAATTGTATCGTGTCAGATTCATGTTGAGTCATTATGAGTTTGTGTCGAACATTAGTCATACTTAACTCAACTCATTTAACTAATTGTGTCGTGTCGAGTTACGAGTTAACATGTTTATTTTTGTGTCATGTTCGTATTCGAGTTAATCAAGTTCGTGTCATAAAATTTGTGTCGAGTTTGAGTTGTGTCATTGTATTAGTTAAAAATTTCACCTATAATTGAGATGGGAAAAATAAATTTTTTAATTTTATTATTTATTTATTTTTAATTTTTTAAAAATATATATATTGATGATGCTTTTTCACCGCGGATGAGCAGGGGGTGTGTAAACCGTGATGATCGAGATGGATCTGAACTATATGGCTCTCGTGATTTGCAGTAGAGTATTCAGGGGAGTCTGGGGGAATGTGAACAGTAAGAAATATAGTGGTTCACCGGCTGTGGAGTTCGGCTAGTCCACTCTTCAATGGAGGCTCTTGCTCCTTTTTTTTTATTGATCACTTGAGTGTTTATTCAATACAATATGAAAGAAATTAGGGCTTTGTCATGGCTCTGTAGCCTCTAGGGTTGCATCTCGGGTATATGGTCCTCTCTTTTGTAATTAAGGTATAATACAGTATTTATAGTGCAATTCCTATCTTCTGAGGGATCTACACCGAGATCTTTGCCTTCATCCGTGGGATCCTCCATGATTTTAGGAGAAAATCTTGGTCGGTTGATATTCTGTGCCTTGATTATAGCTTCCTACCGCTTCTAGGAGTGTTTTCTATTAGCCGGTTGTCTCCTTCATATTTCCTTTATTGTCTTGTCTGAGGGGAACCCAAGATCTGGACCCCCGAGCTATAGATGTCCAGTCTGGCCTCCTGAACTGACCTCCTTGTCTGACCTCCTCTCCCGAGCTTGTATATAGGATTTATTCTAGGCATCATCATATATAAATACATATTTTATCATTATATTTTTATATAAAATTAATGTACACATAATATATGTATATATAAAAAGTTATATAAACAAATAAGATACATCTCAACACAAATAATTAACTTTTCATCCACTTTCTGTCTGATTTTGGAAGGATTGATTTTGGTGAGTTAGAAGAAAAATTAATTCATCAATTTTTCTATCATTCATACGTTTCTTCCTTACAAAACATGATGTTTTATTTATCCCTTTAACTTTTCATCTTTCGTACTTTCTATCCTTTCATTTTTTTAACATACCAAACGGAACATAAGTTTAAATCTTGGTTCCGTCCTATTCACATACACATATATAGAAAATAACTTTTGACGGATGCAAAATATTCATAATTAGATTTATTCCTTGACTGTTTTGCTCTCCCCAAAAAAAGAGAGATTTGTTCTTATTATCCAATTTCAAGAGGAAATCATTGGTTGGGTTGGTCCAACCAAGAAAGACATGGGAGTGATATCAAAGACATTTAATGTAGTCGGGTAAGGTTAGGAGCAAACTAACTCTTTATAGTAGTAACATGAAAGCAGTCTTACGTGACTAAGCAATTTTATAGATGGAAAGATTTCTCTACATGAAACTCAAGGACATAATAGGTATTACTGATATAGTTCTAGAATAGTGTATATGAACAAAGATCATATTAAATTGCTCGTCCTCATGGTATGATAACTAACAAGTGAAGACGAGTTGAAAATGATGGCAACTCAAAAAAAAAATTTGTTACTTTGCATGATAGAGTACGAGATTTTCAGTATTTTCAAAATTTATAGGGAGTTCGGCTCTGAAAATAATTTGATCATTTGACAACTTTTACACTCCGACAACCTAAACACTAAAATATATCGGAAGGGCTTAAATTAATAAAATATTTTGCATAATGAATCCAAAACTTTAGTACATTGTGGAAAGAAAAAAAGAAGGGTAGCCGTTAGGAAAGAACTTAAGGGTAACTTTTTCAAAAAGAAAGTTGAATTCCAAAATTCACCAAATTGAGAAAAGAAAATCATTGAAAATAAAAAATAAAAACAAAACACAAGCCAAGTTGTTGTTTTCTACATGATTGCAGATTGCAATTGACAATTAAAAATTAGCCTCTAGTGTGAACAAATATAATATAAAAATTTGAATTGACCCGGACAATTAGGAATCTTCTATTAGAATAAATTAAAATAAAAATTTTAAAAACTACTTAACTAATTATTTTGTATTAATTTTTCAGTTTTAAACTTACTATTGGAATTTAATTCTTACATGTTCATGCCATTTAATTATAAAATTGATATAGGCTTAATAGTCTAGCAGTTTCATACTAATATATTTTAAAATCTATTATTTAAGAGTAATTAATATGTTACTTATAAAATAAGGTGGCTGATTTTGATAGAATTTGAGTAGTTTTACCATTTTTTCTATATGCTCATCTTCCACCGAGTTTTGCTATTATTTATATATTTTTTTTTGCTTATTATTACATTTGCATACCTACAAATATTTGGTATTAGTTTACTTTTTTGGGCAACTTCAATTCGAGTTAGGTTCATCCCTTCTTTTCATTGGGCATGACCATTGAAGAGGTACTGTTGCGAGAGTCTGAGTTTGATATTGGAGTTGATGGTATCCGTCAGTACTCTCATGCGGGGAGGTTTAGCTGTTTTAGAACAGTGTTCACACGACTCTCGAACTCGCATGTCTGCTCTTTCTAATTTATAATATCTATTTTATTCTATTTTAAATTGATTGTTATTTTATATTTATTTGTATATTCTTGTTA
>CM042190.1:26560879-26572747 GCA_023539305.1 Ilex asprella
TACTAAATAACCACTCCAAAAATTGATTTAAAAAATAAGATTTATGAGTAAATTTCAGAGGAAAGAGGGTCTATGAGCACTATTAGCAAAGGTGAGAGCCAGTAGCAATGCTGATGAACTGTGTGTGCAACGAGTCCTCCTTGCAGATTCTACACCTTCTTCAATTGTTGGGTCTCTGCAAACAGGACAACAAGAAGACCTTAATGGCATCCACTGATCAATACACTCTCTATGAAACATGTGCTTACACCTCGGCAAAACCCTAACAGCCTCTCCACACATAAACTCTGCCAAACATATCGAACAGTTCTCAGACTCAAACGACACAGAATAAGACGACGAAGGAACTCCATATATAATCACCGGAATTTCAGCAAAAACATCACACTCGCCCGACCGATGGGTTGTCGCCGCCGTGCCACCATTGGTTGTGGTCGGATTTCCATTTAAAGAGTGGTGGCGTCGGCTGCGGAAGCACCAGAAAACCGACGAACAGAAGCAGATAATTGCCATGAGAGCCACCATGAGGAGTGCCAAAAGGAGACAGAGAATACTCTGTTGGTTGTTGTATCTGTGAAACCCAGATGATGAATCGTCCATTATGAAGCGTCTGAGACTTTGATGGTGTTTCAAGTACCTGGTTGTTTAGGGTTTGAGAGAGAGACACGGAGGGAAAGAAGATGGGTGATGAGGCACGAGGAAAATCTAAAGATCAATAATATCAGTAAACTTGCAGCCAAAGCTATAATGTTGTGATAATGATGAGATAATTATGGTTACCCTTTTACCTAGTAATTTGTTGTTTCGAGGAAATTGAGGAAATTTCCTGGAAATAACACAAGGGGTGTTATAGCTGTTCCTCTTCCTCGGAATTTGCGGTTGTTTGGAACGTGGCGATATGAAAACGATTTTTTTTTAAAACCAAAAAAAAAAAAAAAAAGAGCAAATTACACTAACAACCACCCTTGAGGAGTAGTGAAATTGTACCCCACCCTATATTTGTTTGAGAAATTACTCTAATCCCCATGCCGGCCTTATTGTATAAAAATAAAAGCGTGAGCTTTAAGCCCCCTTATGAAAAAAGACCCTAAATTTAAAAATTAATAATGTAATATAAGCTAAAAAATAAAATTTACTAGAATATAGCCTAACAAAATAATTTTTGAAAGAGTACACAAAAAAAAAAAAAAAATTGAGTCCAAAAGTCAAGACCACCTCACACAATCACATTTATTAAAGGACAAAAAAAAAGTACTAACAAAATCTATTTGTTTTTTAAATCGAAATAAGTATAATAAGCATCTTTATTTAGTAAAAAAAATATCAAACCAAATACATTCTCTATTTCTCTTAAATTTGTTTTTTTTTTCTCATTTGAACACAAAACACCAATTAAACCATTCATTCTCATTAAAAAAATATTTTGATAAAGTTCTTATTCATAACAAATAAAATATAACAAAAATTTAGGTAAAGTTGTATAGATAAATGACTAAAATTCAAAGATAGTAAAATAATTCTAAAGAAAGATAACGATGAATTTATTTATAATAAAGTCAATTATCTAATATCACAATTTCGAAAAAGAACAAATAAAAGAACATAAAAAGAACATAAAAATATGAATAAAGAAATTAATTTTATTCTTATAAATATTTATGATCAAAAGTCATATTATTGATCAAAAAAATATATTAGCAAAATTTGAATAAAAAAATAATTAGCAATTTCAAATCTCATCAAAAAGTAAAAAATAATGGATTTTAAATTGAAAAATTAAATTATTATTAAAAAAATTAAAAAAAATCTCATTGGTCATCATTGTTTTAGGCCACAAATGTTGTTGAACAACCCCCGCTACTCCCTTGGTTTAACAACACATGCTCGATCTTTAACTTGGTTAAAATTCAACTCAATAATTATAAGATTGTGAGTTCGAATATGATAACAATTATCTTGCACAGATTAAAAAAAATTGATAGGGTTTGACGGTAAGAAATTTTATAGGGTTTTCAGAAAGAGACCCGATGGTGCAATTGCTTCTCTTTCCCCCTCTTATTTGAATTGATTTGTGACTGATTTTGATGGATTTTGGCCAAAGATGGTAATATGGTAAAATCACATGATAAAGTTTTTTTTTTTTTTTGGTCAAAGTCAAACACTTACAATTCTACTTAAAAAGTAGAATTGCAAGGAAGGCATATAAACCCAACACACACACCCAAAGCTTCCAATGTGGGAAGCCAGCCCATCCAATGCCAAGCCTATAGCCCATCCCGTAGTGCCATTCATTTCAAGCGGCATATGATAAAGTTAACTGCACCTATGAAACGGGCTTATTGTCAATCACTTATGCTCCGTTTGGTATGATGAAAAAATAGAAGGATAAAAAATTAGAAAGATAGAAAGTTGGAGGGATAAATAAAATATCATGTTTGGTAAGGAAAAAAAGTAGGAATGATGGAAAAGTTGATGGATTAACTTTCCTTCCAACTCACCAAAATCAATCCCTCAAAAATTAGACGAAAAGTGGATGAAAGTTAATTATTTGTGTTGAAATGTATCTTATTTGTCTATATATCTTTTTATATCTATATAATAAAACAGGAGTGTGTTTGAATTTTATCCCAGTCATATTTTTTTTCTCAAAACCATCACCATTCACTTACATCACTCATCATCCCTTTGTCATACTCAAACGTCAAATTGCATCACTCATTTTTATCACATATTTAATCATTTATATATATTTTTTTTCAAAATATCACATAACTCATTTCTATCATATATTTAATATTTGATTAATTTATAGTTAATATATTTTGAAAAAATATAATATAGTGGGATCGTTTTTTTGAACGTGCGAATTTTATATTTATCGTGTCTTTAAGCACGAGTTATAACTAGGATACATATATTATGTATACATTAATTTTATATAAAAATATAATGATAAAATATGTATTTATATATATATTTAAAAAAATTTAAAAATAAATTTTAAATTTTAAATTAAAAAAATATTTTTCCCATCTTAATTAGAGTGAAAATTTTTAATTAACACGATGATACGATTCGAACTCGACACAAATTTGATTAACTCGAACACAAACACGACACAAAAATAAACATGTCAATTCGTAACTCGACACAACACAATTAATCAAATGAGTTGAGTTAGGTGTGACTAATATTCGACACAAACCCGTAATGACTCAATACGAATCTGACACAATACAATTCGATTGTCACCCTTAATCTTAGCCAACACAAAAAAAAAAAAAAAAAAATTGTCATTTTATTTTCCATCCATCCAACTAAACACAAAGGAAGGAAAGTGTATCATTCTTACTTTCCTTCCTTGAAGGATAGAAAGTGTATCCCTCTTACTTTTCATCCTTCCTATCAAGCGGAGCATTAATCAAATGATGAAATGTAATTCAAATAAACCCCAAAGGAAGTTAGTGTAGTTTGCTCTTTTTATTTTGAAACTTCGTAAGCTTGGCAGTTCTCTCGAGCTTGAGATCAGTAAGAGAGTTTCTTCTAAAGCTTGAACCAATTGGTGTATGTATTCGTTAGAATGAATTTAACGTCCCATCTAAAAAAAGCGTATTCGGTACATGAAACTCTAATCATTGTGGTGTCTAGAAAAAATTAGATGTACACAATCAATCTTACTCTTATGAACAGAAATATTGTTTCTATCAATTAGTTTCAATATCTTCTCTCTTATTATACTTCAGGACGACATAATGTATGATTTTTCAATGCATCAATATGACTTACATCTTTTTTTAGTACAATTTATGATTAATAGTGCTTTTGATTCTTAAAGTATATATATTTTGTCAATTTAATCTTTCATTGTATCAATTTTGTCAATTTAAACCTTCAAATATTCAATTCGTATTATTTTGATCCCTACATACACGGACTGTTACATTTTTTACGAAATAATCACGTACTTGATACAGTCTAAAAAAATGACGTACAATCACTTCTGTCAAAAAACTTAACGAATTGTCTGATTAAGGACTAAAATTACACGGATTAAATATTTTATGAACATAATTGATACAATGAAGACTAAACTGACAAAAAAATTATACTTTAGCAACCAAAAGTACCTATTAACCCTCAATTTAGTGGTATATCACATAAGTGAGAGTCATTACATACTAGTAAGTCTTTCATCATCAATACACGATGGTTGATCTACCATTGAAAGAAAATGAGAGACTGTTCTGTGGAATAGAGTGCATCATATATTTTATGATCACACAAATGCATTTTGTACTGAACAACCAAAGAAAAAAGACGCATAGAATGTACACTAACACCACCATGTTACATGGAGCCAATTCTCCATGTAGCCATTTTTCAAACAAACCTGAAGATACTCTGCCTCAACGTGGACATGGTGTCCCCGTGAAATAACCTGAATTCCTGTCTCTAAGGACTAAAATTCCGAAAGAGGTCTCAGGAAATGGCATTGGAGGAGAGAGCAAATGAGAATGAACCATAAAACCAAGATGACAAGTAAATTGGTGAAAAATGAACTCCACGTCTCTTACCCTATCTCTCTCTCTCTTTCCCTCACTTACCTCACAAACTTCAAAACAACTTCTTTTGATCTACATTTGGCGTGAAGCTCGATGGGCAGATGGACTAGGCAGACTTCGCGAGCCCAGGCTTGCAGTTCTTAAAAGCCTACGGAATTCAGACAAGCTTATCTTCCCATCTTTGTCGATATCGGCCTCCTCTAGAAGTGGGTCTATAGAGCCTCTTAAGCCTGTATACTGCTAGCCGAAAATACAATGTTAGTAGGAGCTAGATATTATGCTGTTAAAATTTTTCCAGTGGGAAAAAATACATGATTCCAGGTGTAATAATAAATAACAAAAATTGATGTGGGTTCCTAGCAATGTGATTTCCTATTCCAAATGCAATGACAGGATAACACCATTAAAATTGGCACGTTTAATTTCAACTCTTGAGGCCAACCGTACCAGTTTGGGTACGATATGTAAAAGAATGAATTTGGCTTGCAATCATAGAGAACAACTCAAATGCCAATCTCAATGTTCCAATTAATAAGACCTAAAAATGAACTGAACCATCATTACGAGTACATGAATGCAAGCCATAAGACTCACCATTCTAAGTTCTTCTGGGGTTATATATCCATCTCTATCAACATCGAATTTCTCAAAAGCAGCCTGGGACCTTTGCTGCCACTTTTCATTGTTGTGTTCCTCCAACTGATGGACATGAAGAGTGGCTGCAACAAACTCTGGGAAATCCACAAGCCCATCAGTGTTACTGTCAATCTGCTCCAAGCAACATAAAACCACATCAGGATTCTATACCATAGAAAATATATGCTATTCAGGAGCAAGATGTCAAAATATAAATGCCAAGCCAGGGCTTGTAGGGAAAAATAATTTGAAAGAATGATCATCGAAGCACAGCGATGGATTGTGCAAGATCTAAATTATCATTAATGTCAAGCTCCAAAGTACATACTCATTGATTTTGTTTTAATTCTTTTCTTAGTGCAGGAGAACTAGAAGGTAAAAGAAACATGGATAAGAAAAATTGTACAGTGAGGACATAGGCAAAGCCTCAACACTGATACAACTATTTTCTGAAAATAGCCTTGCCACTTGAAAAATCCTTAGAACACATTCTTATTTTAAAAAAGTTGTCACTCAATCATTTCGATTTCAAGTGTGGGAAAACAAGGGGGGAAATGCATCATGGCTTGATAAGTCTCAACAAGAGTACGGTGTAGACAAAAAAAAACCCGACGGTGAATTACACTAAAAGTTCATGCTGTTAGAGAATGAGCGCTCATCATATATATCAAGCTCTCAACACCTCCACCATGTTTGGAGTGAGATCCCTCCAATACATTTTTCCTCCATTATCCTCTGTGGTAGATCACCTACCGTGAGTCCAAGTGGAAACCATTATAGATAAGTGGGTCCCTCATGAATGCATGACAGATGATCTACCAATGAGAGAATGGAGTGAACAAGAACAAGGATCTTGGTCCTCATGTTTGGCCCCTGCCCAAATGTGGAGTCGTCAAACCACCAAGTGCATTGGTACAGACAAACAGCAGAAAACAGTTGTACTCTTATTTACAAACACATAAGGAGAACCATATGCAACAGAAAGGCTTGAACCCAAGACATCAAGCAACCAAAAATCTGATATATTACTCTAAAAGCTTAAGCTATTAGAGAATGGACCAAACAATGTATATCAAGCTCTCAACAGAAAATTCCTTGAAGATTAGAAACTTTATTCTGAAAATATATGCTTACCGCTTGAAGAATCTCCAAAACACGTGATTCTTTCACCTTCCATGGAAGATCTTTAGCAAGTGCCTGCAAACCAGAAAGATAAGATGGGCACAATACAAAATATGCATGTTTAAGTGTATTTGTGGTACAATTAATAAATGTAAACCGATATACGTAGCCTAATCCTGACTAGCATTTTAAGAAAACGGACCAATTTCTTAAAAGACTGTACTCAAGAGACTGATATATGAAAGAGAACATGCCTGTCTCATTTCTTCAAGGCTAATTGAACCATTTTTATCCACATCAATTGCAGCAAATTGATCTTTTAGATCAGCCAGCTCCTCTCCATCAATTGTGCTAGCCAATGCCTGTAACATAATAAAATATGCTAGGCAAATTATGATTCGTCATATTGGAATCAATATAGGGAAACATTATTATAGATTTTCCCTGAAAATTTCCAACCACAAGAAAATATTTTACCCTTAGAGCAAACTGTTTCAAACGACTGTATCTCACAAATTGTCGCATGTTGGATAGAACTGAGATATCTAAAGGAATCTCTGAGGCATTTCCACCTTCTCGAACCCATGAGTGTGCTGGAAAAGTAGGATGGATCAGAAAAATACGGGTGCAAAATGTAGACCACAATATATTTTAACCATTAACAACGGATGAAAAGTGTCAGAAGACAGACGCTAACTGGTACACACCAACCATTAGCAATATTTTTAGGATTTTACCACTCTAAATTCAACCAGCGTATCATTTGTTTCTAGTAGATGACAAAAAAGTCTAAGAAAAAATACAGTTCCTTCTTTCAAAGCCTTTGCAATCGAAGTCAGATCATTTCCTCGACTAAAAGGTAGCTGTCCATCCCTACTTGCCCACTGATCTTGAGATTTATGGGGGAACTCTCTCCTACTACTGAAGCAGGAAATGGGATTCACATAATAGGCAGTTGTTAACCATCAGGGGTAATCCCGGATGGCGGATGGCCAAGGCCTCAAATCCTAATTGAGAGGTCTG
The DNA here is from genome assembly GCA_023539305.1 of Ilex asprella. Lineage (NCBI taxonomy): Eukaryota > Viridiplantae > Streptophyta > Magnoliopsida > Aquifoliales > Aquifoliaceae > Ilex > Ilex asprella. The sequence continues at coordinate 26,568,223 of CM042190.1, forward strand.
CAGTCCAAACCTCAGCAGAAGCGAGGTGTGTATGGTGGAAAAAGACTAGCCCTTACCAGGTGTTAGATGTGAATTTGGTCCCCACAAGTTACTTACCAGCTATCACATCCCCCCTTCCCCTTAGGGGTAGGCTACACACTGTACTGTATCAAAAAGCGGGAAAAAAAAGGGTAGTTGGTGTCAGGCAAAGAGCTGGTCACAGTATGATCTAAAACTTCTATAAACCACACAATTCCTAAACCCCACCTTGAATAGGTGTAACTTGTAACTAAGGCTAACTGGAATTCTAGTTCCAATTATAAACAACATCTATTACTTCATATAGCAAACAGAAACATACACAGGGCCTGAGCAGCAGTAAGTCTTGCACGAGGATCCTTCACCAGCAATTTCTTCACAAAATCTTTAGCACTGTTGCTTATGCTTGGCCACGGTTTGCGGCGGAAGTCAGGTTTGTTTCTTAAAACCTGTGAATATTTCAGAGTCAGAAAACTAAAAACCGAAATTATGACACAGGCAAAAGAGAACAACATCAAATATAGCACCAATCTGATCAGAAAACTTTATGACTAAGGAGTTTGACAGCATGGCCCTCTTCAGCATTTTGCAGAGCTGGTCTGCTCTTTGTAGTTGCTAGAAGTTTCTTATTTTATGCTTTCTGTCTATGTAGGACAGTTATGCTTTCATTGTATTAGGTGGGGATTACTTGTTCACCCTTGTTCTCATTTTGTATTACTTTTTTCTTGTTATTAATAAAAAATTTGTTATCTATCAAAAAAAACTTTATGACTAATCTCATATCGTCATCTTTGATTAGCCCCAAAATTGTCAACCTAAAGAACCCACCAATCACATTGAACCACCTCGATGATAGAAATGTCGTCCTTAGTGCACAAGACTCGTGTCTAGCAAAGTCTGGGAAAGATAACTGGTAACCATTCTTATCCCCTCTTTGGCGAGGCTGATTTCTATGTTTGAACACGTGATAATTATTAATGGTGTCCCTTTTGATGCAATTAAAAAGTCAAGGAAATATAATTGCATCCAAGGATCGAAATATCGTTTCGAAGTACCGTTTCGGTCAGCTCAAAAACGGAAACGTTTCGGAAACACAATGGAAACGCAGAACAAATATGAAAACATGTAGAAATACAAATACAATCCATTTATTTATAAAGATAAACTAAATAGTTGATTAATTTAACATATTTATTTGGTTAACATCCATTCATATAAGAATAAATTTAAATTGGAAGGAAAAAAAGGTTTGACATGAGGCGAAAATCATTTAAATTAGAATATTATCAAATTAATAATATAATTTTATTATAATACTAATTACTAATTAATAATACTAAGTGCAACATATTATTATAATACTAATTTGTGTAGCATATTATTATAATACTAGTTTATTAATTTAAATTGTGTCTTCAAATTAATAAATAAAATTATTTCATTAATATTAAAATCATTGTGTACACTATAATTAAAACACATAAATTTTTAGTTCTAGATACTGTTTTGACATGTTTCGACCGAAACGGTCCGACACAGTGACGTCTCGACCGAAACTTTGAAATTTTGGGATTCAACCCATGTTTCGTGTCGGCGTGTTGAAATTCCGAAACGTTTCGGACGTTTCGACACGACATTTTGATCATTGATTGCATCTAAGTCAGATGTAGTAGCCATATTTGAAAGTTGTCTGTTAGCTTACTAGCCATTCTTACACAAGTGTGGGCAAAGAAGGATTTTGGAAGCAGTCTCCTTCTACGGTTTGATGATTGCTTCAATCAAGAATGAGTTATGCATTCAATCATCATGTCTTTCTATGAACGAGGGAACCTATTAATTATATGGCCACCGCTACGAGAGTGCTAGGAAAAAAAGAACCCAACAAAGGTGTCGAAATGGCTGAAGAATCAGAAATAGCCACTGCACGAATCTCTTTAGCCTACTCCAGTCCTCTTAGGAAATTTTCGTTATTGGGTTAACTATACACTTCACATGTTTCTAGCAATTCACATGGCATCATCAAATGACACAAGTCTTGGATAAGAATCTACAACTGTCAGCTACCCAGCCAACATAACATTTACTGCACCATATCTGAATGCAAAGAACAGCCTAATTATGTCATGGATACCCATATAAAGACGAATAACTCCTAATCCCATTTCATGTTTTCTCTTTAAATTTTCACCTCAAAGATTGAACTGTCAACTTACAAAACAGTCTAATATGAGTAAATTCACAAGTTTGCTTAAGGAATAACATTTGTCCTTGAGAATGGCAAAGAAAGAATTAAAAAGGCTTTGAAGGAAAACTCATTGGACAACATCAAGTCCAAGATTAGACAACTGACGATTATGAAAATCCTTCTCAAATCAATGGTACTCTTAAGATCTTCACCCACAACCCTTACGGATTCAACTTCTATGAACCAAAAAGAAGGACTAGCCTATTTTCCACTTAAACTCAATATGCAATGTATTTCGAGATTTTCATCAATTGTTGAACTTTTCTACTTTCTATGAATTAAAAGTGTTCTTTCCCATCCCCCCAAAAAAAGTAGATACTTCACACACTTTCTATGAATCAAGTGACTCCTAGAAGAAAAAAAACAGGAGGGAGATGTTCAGATTTCTTTGCATGTGGAAGCAGAAATCAAGTTAAAATTAGTAGCATAAATACTTGACACACTTCATTGGAGAAAATTCACAAGCAACACATCGAGGATAGAAATTTGAGATGCATAAAAATGATATGAAAATAAGATCTGCAAATGACATGCAAAAAGAAATTCAATTATATAGATACCACATATTGATCAAAAAAAAATATATATATATATATAGATACCACAGAGTTGCACTAATTTTCACCAAACCAACAGAAAGTCAGAACATAATAACAAATCCAAGGGAAATAGGAATATAATATCATCATCTGAAGCAAAGAATGTACATCACCTCCTTGAATATGCCATCCTCGGTTTTATCCCAAAACGGACGTCGGCCACAGAGCAAAATGTAGGTAATGACACCTATACTCCATACATCTGATTCAGGGCCTGATTTACGCTTCAATACTTCCGGAGCAACATAGTAAGCACTACCAACAATATCTTGGAACTTCTTTCCTGCATTAATTATTGAAACATGTAAATAAAATTAAAGCAAGCAACCAAGAAAGTTGATCATAAAAGGTTATTGGCAAGAGGTCTGAAGATCTCCAGATATGTACGAAGATCTCCAAATATGTAAGAACTCCATGACATAGGAACTTAGCTTTCATATATTGTTGAGCTAATCGAGCAACTTTTCTTTTAAAAAAAAATTCAAACATACATCCAGACGATTAATATTTAATAGTAATTAAAGAGTGTTAAAATGAAAAAATTACTCATCAGCATCTTGAAGATTTCCAACAAAGAATAACTTACTGACCAAATTAATGAATAACATTGGTAGGAGTCCCACTCACCCGGTGTTATGAAGTCTGACAGACCAAAATCTGTAGCCTTCAATGGTGAATCCTCTTTTGGTGACTTGAAAAGGAAATTCTACAAGAAAAGAAGAAAGGTAATGGAAACACGGAAACACCATCTAGCAGCATGGATCTACATAAACTGAATATCCCTTGTCTGCATACCTCTGGTTTCATGTCACGGTGTACCAAACCCTGTAAGTGACACTCGGCTGCAACTTTTAGCATCTGGCGCACAACTATTGCCGCATCTTTCTCAGAATAACGGCTGTCTTTCCTGATCAGAAAATTATTGGTAGGTCTGTAATCATACGTCTTAATAAGAAGTGCATACATAGCGATTGCTCCAGACTGCAAACAATGCAATATATTAGAAGATGAAAATTCTTACTTGCCCAATATCCGGTCCAGCAATTCGCCACCCTCGCACAACCTAAAATGGATAATGTAAAGAAAATTTAGGTTTTTTTTTGTTTTTGTTTTCATTTTATGACCAAAAAAAAAACATGTCTGCTGAATGTTTTTGTCTTTTTTTTTAATTGCTATGTTTTAAAAACAAGGCAGAAATATAAAAACATCCAAAATGATGCTTTTGAAAACATCAAAAAAAAAACAAACGCGCGATGATGAAAGGGGTTTAATGAGGTCTAGGCTTCGATTCTCCTTAGCAACAAAATATGCATTCTTTTGGGTGAGTATATAAAAGGCCATTCTCTGTCACCTCTCATATCTGTGTCGCCTCTCTCTCTCTGCAGGAGGCGAAGCCGAATCCGAAGCCGAAGCCACGAAGACGCCATCGAAGGATCCAGACCCTCTCCTTCTGTCGCTCTTGCTCTCTCTCTCTCTCTCTCCATTCTCTATTTTGGTGGGTTTCGGGGTTGGGTGGTTCCGTGGTTGTGGGTTTCGGGGTTGGGAGTGGGTTGGTTGGTTGTGGGTTTCAGCCAATTGAGGTGGTGTTGGGTGGTGTTATGGATGGGTGGTTTTCAGTGGGTATTGGAAAGGGGTTGCGGGTTGTTTTCGATGGTGGTGGGTG
>CM042190.1:26588242-26647757 GCA_023539305.1 Ilex asprella
ATACCAACTAAAATGCTATGTCGGTGTTTAAATAAATAAAAAAACATTGACCTACAAAGCCACGTAGAACATGATTAGTGTGTTTCTTCGAACTGCTCCCACATCGGATAATCTTTGAGTGTGTGTTATTTATAAAGTCCTATGACACTTCTGTTTTTTAAGTAGAAGTGTTGTAATGTCTCTGGTCAAAAAACTGCTCCCACCATTTTTTTTTTCACAAGTTGGTAGCAAGAAGTCGGTGGGGGTTACCTTACTAAACTATCACTTTTTAAAATTAGTAATGCTCGATGTGTATTTCACTTAAATATCATTAAATAATAATTTTTTTTATAAAAACATTTAAATAATGTTTAAATTATTTTATTGTATTATTATATTATATATTTTTTAATTAATAGTTGTAAATTATACAAAATAAAAACCAATAGTTCAGATTTAATTTTGGCACGATACTTACGCGGTACCGTTGCCTTTATTTTACACGAAGTTGCGCTGAACATCTGGCTTTCTGTTACAAACAAGCAGGAAAAATGGCGTGCAAGAAACCATTTCTTTCCTGGCGTAAATCACCGCTGGCCAAACAGTGAACAACAATTCTTTTTTTTTGGTTCGGTGAAAAGGGAGGAATAAACGAGAGCATTTAGAGATCACCCTAATAAATTTTTTATTGTTGGGATTATGAGTTACTCTTTTTAGAAACAAATTTAACTAAACTAACATAACAATTAACCATCGAAAATTCGAACCTCTAACCCTATTAAGAAGTTGGACCGGCCAGCGAAGAACAATTCAATCCCACTGCCAAACATAACAGATGCCCTCATTTAATTTTGCTGACCTTGGGTTTTGAATGAGTCCTTTTGGTTTTTGAGAATCATCATGATGAAATGAGATTAAGAATTTATTTGAATGAATTTTTGGAAAGGGTTTGAATTGATTATTTTAATCCCTTTTAAATAGGAGAGCAACTTGGGCGGGCAAACCCAATTTTAACCTAGGGTTAAGATTAGAGTTGAAGATTATATACCTAGGGTTGAGCTAGAGTTAACTATCCAACACGTCCGAGTTGCACCCCTTTTTTTAAATTCAAACATCTCTTTACAAGGATGAAATTTAATATTTAATTCGGTTTATACCCATGTTTGGTATGCAACACATACATATGTAGGATTCACGGATATATCATAATTATTAACAACTATTTGTCTTATAAATGTTTATTTTACCTTTTATCAATCCAATTCATTTCAATATTAAATGATGCAATTATCTTTTACATTCTTAACCCCTTAATTTATCTTCCCAAACCCACCACCCCCTATATTTGACAAAACTCATATTTATGAGTTAAATATTCGGGTCAACTACATGGTGGGTTTGAAAACTTAAGATTGAATTTTCAATCTAAACATGGAGTTTGAAGTCATTTGGACTATTTTTCCCAAACCTATCTTACTAAATCTCTCATGCCCCTTTACCAAATAGTCCCTAATTGTTTTCTATTTCAAGATTGCTACTAATAAAAATGGTACCGAAATTTTAAATTTTTTAATTTTAATGAGTGTTTTTATAATTTTTATAATTTATTTTATAACAAATAAAATTTATAATTTTTGTAGGAGATTTACAACTTTTGTGCGCATTTTTAATTTTAGGATCAATTAAAGGTACTACAAAATAGTAAAAATAATTATCACAAAAATTATATAAATAATAATAATAATTATAAACGATGGTACGATATCAAATTCTTGTTTTTGAGTACTCTAGACTACTAGTCGTCTACTCCCAAACGAAAAAAATCAGGAAAAGCAAATGAAAATTGTGAGGGAGTAAATCTACTCGAAGGATTTTAGTTGACCTGTGTGTGTTTGGCAGCAGCTTTTACCTCTCTCTGCCCAATAGGAGCTTCATCCCACATCGAGAGAGTCATCCCCCCATCTGCCATATAAGACCTTGGTCTTATGGAGGTGGTACTCACTGGTAAAGGCTACTATCGAACGTGTGCAAGTCAGCCGAAATCCTTCGAGCGGATTTACTCCCTCACAAAAAGACGCCTTTTATAAAGGGTAAGTTCTTACTCAGCCCCCTCCCCCCCACGTAAGAATTCTGGCTGATCAAGTGTGTTGTCCCTGTAGCCTTTACCTTCCATCCCATATCGGATGGGAGTCGTCTCTCCTACCTCTATATAGGCTTGGATCTCATATGAATGGGTGCCCATCAACATCTGATCAATGATGAGCCAAGCCCAAGGGCTCAACTCATGTTACAAGCCTAAAAAGCCCAACTCCAAGAGGTCCAACAAATTCAGTCCAATGTGGTCAATCTGGTCATGCTCGAAGAGCTACATTAGCATGAAGTAGCTCATCAAGCTCAAGGAGCTGCAGGATCATCCAAGAACCTCCTTCTCTCCACCCTGAAGTCCAAGAGCCTTCTCCTTTCCACCTTGGAGTCCAGGAGCCTTCTCCTCTTCACCTTAGAGTCCAAGAACCTCCTTCTCTACCACCTTGAAATAAGTGTCATTCAAGAGCCTCACCCTCATCGCTTGAAAAGAGTTAACTTTCCATCATTCTTTGACAAAGTCTTTTAGAGAACACCAGAACTTCCTTGCTCATTAAGAAGAGGAGAGTTCGTCAAGTTATTTAATACTATTAAGTTGTTTCCAATCCGTTGTGACCGTCAGACTGATTATGCAATTACTACGCAGACGACTATAAATTGTAAGCTCCTCCAACACTTGGGGGCATCTCAAAAATCAAGATTACTCTCTCATCTTCTCTAAAAGTTTGTAACTTTTTGTGCTCCTTCCGGATCGGAGTTAATAAATTTTCGGCGAACTCAGCCATTGAAAGTGGACGTAGGTCTTGATTGACCGAACCACTATAAACATTGTCTTCTGTCTCTCTACCTATTTTATTGTATTTTATATTATTAACTTGATTATGATATACAAATTAATTTGTACATCATAAAAAATAATATTTTTTATGCCAAAGACTTGTTTGTCAGAGAATTATGTACTTTGGTTAGAGGTCTCCACCAGTAGGGTTGTGCGTGTTGTTGATTTAAGGTGTCGTCGGTGGAAGCATCTGAATCTCTGACCCAAAGCTCTATCTGCAAGCTACAACTCGCAATAAATAATAGTGGTATTCTATTCGCAAATAAGTTTTTGGTATCGACAATTTTTATTTATTCAAATTAAATTATAATTGTATATAATGTTGAGTAAAATATGTTCAAAATTTATATATATTATTTTATGTTTGTTCATCAAAATAATTAAATCCACTTAGTCATCAAAACAATTACAATATAACCAAAAAAAAGACCAAAAGCAATTGCAATAACCATGGTCCCAAGCATTAATTTCTGACAATGATATCTTAAGAAATATAATTATTATTTTATGTAAAGGAAAAAATTAGTTGGCTTTTTTTATGTCTTTTAAATTTTGAGAGTGAAATTCTCTTTAATATAATTTTTTTAATAATATTTTTAGTAGATCAACTGTCATGCATCTAAGTAGGATTTATTATATATATAAGTGAGTCTTTTCACTCATTAATAGTAGATGATCAATCTAATTTAAAAAAAAATGCATTAAGAGAGATTTATATCTCAAATTTTGTATCTCCCTTAATTATTCAAAATCAAACAATCATAATTTTAAAGGGTAGTAGCTTAAGTAATATTATGGATGAACTATAAATTCAAATTTATCTCTCATGAATATTTTAGTTTCAGCATAGATGACCTATTTTTTACCAGATTAGAGAAAAAATTAGTGAAAATGAAGCAATTATTGATGATGCACAAAATGGGTTTGCACACCACCTGTCAAGTATGAGTAATAAACGTGAGAATTAAAGTAGAGAGATAAGACAAGAATTATAGTGGTTTGATCAACACGACCTACGTCCACTTCTGAATGATTTTGGTCGTCGGGTTCTTTATTAGCTCAAATGTGCAAGGAGAGCAGAAAGTTACAAGTTTAGAGAGGGAGAGGAGAGAGTTGTGCTCAAAAGAATGTCTTCTGCCCACCAAGTGTTGGTCAAAAGATCAACTGTCATGCATTTATAGTCGTCCCCTAGCAGATTGTGGCGACTCAATAGCAACTAAGCAACTATTCTCCTCAATAGGTGGAGTTGACTACTTCTCCTCAATAGGTGGGGTGCTTTCCATGAGACTCGGTTAAGGAAAGTGAGGGCTAACTCTTTCCAAGGCGGCGATGGTGAGGCTCCTGGATGCTCTCCTGATGACGTAGCCAAACTAATGTAGCTCCCTAATGAGCTTAACTAGACTTGTACCCCATTGGGCTTGGTGGGTCTTCTTCATAAGGTTGGGCTCTTAGTAAAATTGGACTTTCCACATGGATTAGGCATGACCTATAAATTATTGTGCAGTATTTTCTTTTTTAATGATTGAAAATTCTCTAGCACCCTTATTCTCGTGTGTTTTTAGACTTATGATGGTCACTTATATTTTGGTTGGAGAATTTAAATGGGAGTGGCTATGAACAAATATGTAGGACTTTAAATGAATTTGTTGTTCATAAATAGATTGGGGATCAATTTTGATAAATAACTCCTTCATGTTTATTCATTAACCAAACATAATGAGTTTGGGTTGATATTTAAAGTGAAACTTATCTTAGAACGCAAACTTGAGCTTTGAGTTTAAAAACAAGCAAAAATCTCGAGCTCAGTTTGTTTATTCAGACAAACCGAGTTAAGTTTGAACAAGATGTTTGAATCTCACGAGCCCGACCCGATCCAATTCCAAATATATCTTATTTCGTAAACGAGTGTGCTTTTATCGAATACTCAGATGTTCGGTTTAATTTGACTCGTTTGCACCCAAAATATGCCTGTGTTGTTGGGCCAGTCGCGCTAATATGGCGATAGCAAGGTTGTTTAACTTGTTCGGGGTCCTGCAGTAAGGCCCATTAAATATTAGAGGTTGGGTCGGGTGACTGTAGACGGGTCAAGGCTGTGGATCAGACAGTCCAGTTTATTATCTCTGATTCAATTACAGTTTATTGGAGTTGGTGCATTGTAATTGTACTTTTTTTTAAAAATGGGATAAATTACATATTACCCCTCAAACTTAGGGTCGGTGGTATGTCACCACCCTAGGCTTTTACGAGTTATATTTAACCCCTTCCTACTTGTAAATAAATTGCAAATCAAATAAAAATCATGAATATCAATGGTGTTTGAATTACACGCGCCAATCAAATTGCATGAACTGTGAAGGCGTTGATTATGTATGGTTCAATACGATAATTTTACCCTTTTCAAGTTCAATTTTTATATATATAAAAAAAAACGTATAAAAGCCAAACCCTAGCTTTCTATTCTCGAAGTGCATCATCTCTCTCCCACTCTACAATTTGGTTAGGAGTGCAATGATTGTGCTATAATTGGTTGACGAAGTTGCGGTGGAGGAGGATTTTGCCGAGTAGGAGGGCATCCAGTGCTATGACATTTGTGTGATTGAGTTATGGGTGGAGTGAGTTTGATAGAATGTTGAGTGGTGTCTGTGGAGGAAATTTGATTAGGTATTGAGTGGTGTTGGTGGATGGGGTTTGATTGGGTGTCCAATGGTGGTGATGGTGTGCATTTGTTGAGTGTTCACTAGTGATGGTTTATTTGGGTGTTTGGTGGTGGCTTTATGGTGGTGGAGATGGCAATGGTGCACTTTTTAGGGTGGATCTATGGTGGTAATGGGGTATGCTGTGGTAGGATCTACAGTGGTTGTGGGAGGTTGGTTGTGGAAGTGTGGTTGTTTTTGTTTACAATTCAAACAATGAAATTGTATTTGTTGTAAATAAAAATTTCGAGAACTTTTGAGGAACAAATCAAAACTGAGAAGAATGAGAAAGAGGTGTGCTAGCAACCAAGTTATTTGATTTATATGAAGTTGTTTAATGGATGACATCATAAAGAAATGAGAACAAAATTAAAGGGTATTTTAGACATTTTATAAACACTGTTACATCTGTTCAATTTGTAGTTTATTTACAAATAGGAGGAAGTGAAGTGTAACTTGTAAAAGTCAAGCGTGATGACATGCCATTAACCCTAAGTTTGAGGGAGTTCTATGTAATTTACACTTTTTAATATGATCAATAGGATGAGATTCTTCTTCTTCTTATTACTATTATTATGTACCAACGACCAGTCTCGCGATGCATGAAATTTGTAATATTTTTCTACCACCAACTTTACTCCCACTATCACTGCCACCCCTAACCTTTTCTAACATTATAAGAAAATTTTATATTAGTGTGATGGATTTATATCTAGAAATTTTAAATCTAGAATAATTAATAAAGATAAAAAGAAATTCAAATGTGGAGGAGCAATCAAAGTGTTGGAAGTTGTTGTATAAGACACATGTTGAAATTCAATTAGGGAAGGTCAAATTATCACACTATTAAATAATTCAAAATTAGAAAAAAAAATATAAAAAGAAAAAACTTCTCAAGCATTAGCTCTATGATAAATATATAGTATAGATGAGTCAAGTAATGAATTTTTCCACAAAGAAAGTCATCCACTCTTCTTTCTCTACATAAACATTGATCATAAAATAAAATAAAGGTGACAAATGTGCAGGTTGAAAAGTTAATGAATAAAAAAACACACACACACAACACACACAATTACCATTACTTATTAGTAAAAAAAAAAATTTGCTTTTGGCAACTTATTCTTTCTAACGGTCTCAACTCAACTTTTTAAAGCGCATTTTAAACTTTCTAACTCAATTTTTTAAATTTAAAGCGTGCACACGAAAATACAAAGAATAGCACATTTTAAGGATTTTTTAATCCATTGTATTATTATTAATTAAAGGTAACATGTGCCACTTGAATATTATAAATCTTAGTGGAGTTCATATCAAATAATTTTATTTAGAAAAATTGAACAGAATTAATATCGAAGTTAACCTAGAATTCTAGATACATTGGTAAAGAGTAGGGATGATAACTTGCAACATAGCCAGTAACACGACTCAAACCAACACGACATGAACTCAAAATAATATTGCTAATTAATGTAAAAAAAAATGTAAAAAATTAGGACTAAGTCTTTCTTAGGGAATTTTTAATGAGTTAAGTCTATTACTTGAACTTATTTGAGAATAAGTCTTATTTTAATCTTGTGAAAATTGGAACTAAGTTCTCCTTAAAGAACTTGTAATGAATTTAGTCCGTGAAGAAAACTTATTTAAAAATAAATTTTTTAAAATTTTTTTACTAATAAGCAGTTAAGTCAACTATTTTTTTTTAAAATTTTAAAATACTCTTCTAATGATTTAAAAGTACTCTTCAATATTAATCAATTTTATATACAGTTACCCCTTGATTCAAGTTTAATGAAAGATTTTTTCCATAAAATTTGAAATTCAAATTTATCTCTTAATTCAATATCAATGGAGATATGCCAACAAAATTTTCATCATAAATTTGAAATTCTAATTCAAAGAACTAGTTATTCTCTCCCTCTCTATGGCAGACGTTCATGTTCTCTTCGCTGCCATGGACGGAGCAGTAGCAGCATCAACCCAATAGTTGAGGTCGGGGAAGACTTCGAAAGACGGACCAAAGAAATAAGAATAGAAGAAGCAATGGTAATTGAAACTTCATGGTTATTTGTTGTAGAATCAATAGTGCGTTACTTTTTTATTTGTTGTAGAATTAATAGTACGTTATTATTTAGAGATAGATGTTTGATCATAACAAATAATTTCTTCGAGATCTAGAGTATGGTAGTGGTGATGACGACACAATGACAGTGGTAATGACAGTAACACAATGACAGTGGTGATGGTGGTAGTTGTGGCACAATGATGATAGTGACGATGATATAATGATAGTGGTGGTGGTGGTAACGGCGACAATGATAATGGTGATGGTGATAGTAGCGGTGGCACAATGGTAGTGGTGGCAATGATGGTGGTGATGGCGACAATGGTGGTGGTGGTGGTGGCAATGACACAAAGTAGTGGTGTCGGCAGCGATGGTGGTGGTGACGGTGTCACAACGGTGATGATGGTGATGGTGATGGTGGTAGTGGTGGTGGCGGTGGTACAATAGTGGTCGTGGCAATGACACAATAGTGGTGAAGATATATTTGTTCATTATGATAAATTGTTAAAATTTTTACTGACTAACATTTTCAACATTAAATGATATATAAATGACTTATTACTTAAAATCTTATCCTATTTTTAAGAAGGGCTTAAAATATTAAATAATATAAGTTTTAAGTTATTACACGGGTATGATAAATCCGAAATTAGTAGGGCCATGCCCAATAAAACAAGAGGAGCCCTAGTCACCAGAACCCAAAAGGAACTGGGCCAGCCCATTAAATCAAGGAATCCAAAAGGAGCCTAAGCCCAAGCCCAAAGGAGGCACCCATGGGGGCGCCACCCAGGGTTAGTCCTCCTTCGCTCTCATTGTTTTGTCACTTCAACTCAAGTCCAACCCAGCTCAAGATCCTCCTCCCAATGGAATAGGAGCACGAGGGAAAAAATACCGGAATACGTATAGAGATCTAATTCCATCATAATTAGTGACCGCCTAACCATATCTATATAATGTAAGCTCTCTCCACATAAAGGGCACAATCTTGACATCTTTACACCTTGAGATCTCTACACACAATACACTCATTTCCCTACACGCATTGCTTTCTCTCTCTCTCTCTCTCTCTCTCCCTCCCAAAGCATTGCAATACTCCTGGAGCATATTCTTTCGGCGACTTTTATTCATCAATAAAAATCTCCGGCCACTGCTGCCGTCCCCAAGAGTGGAGTAAGTCAACCAAACCGAATCACTATAAATATGTGTGTTTGTTATTATTTACTGTTTTATCATTGATCTGCCATTGATTGCTTATTTATTGCTCATTAATCGCATCCATTCATATACTTGACGGTTGATATTGCGCAACACTGATTTGTGCATCATCAGGGTTTAATTTATTAAGTGTTTAAAGTATTTAGTTTTTAACCTTAAGTGGTGTTATCAAACAATCCCTTAGTAAAATTCTTAAAATTTAAGAGTTGTTAATTTTTAAATTAGTTTTAATTAAATATAACTTTTGTAGATATTTTGGACAATGAAAATCAAACTAGACTTATTATCAAATAAGTTTTTTGAGTAAACATAAATCTATATAAATTCACAAAAAGGAATCGGCTCAAATTACACCAAAAAAATAAATGGATCAAACTAATGTCAAATATGAACAATCAGACTTTGACATGATAAGTCCATGTGATAGGTGTTACACAAGATTTTTTTTTCACTTATAAAATAATATTGTATGAATTATCATAGAGTATAAAATGATTTTTATTTTGGTTAAACTAGGATATGAATTGATTAGATTTTTAATATATTTAAAAGGACATATATGTAATGAATTTCGTTGATCCAAATACAATACAAACTCAAAATGACATAATCCGAAACCCGCATTAGTTACCTTGGGTTATTTATGCTCACAAAGATTAAAAATATCTGCCGGGAGGATTAATACTTAATCCCTTACTAAATAAAATAATTATAAAAATAAATCATAAATAATAGGTAAAAACTCAAAAGGCTGTACCCCAAATTTGGTGGGCCGGGTTGAAAGAAAACATCTCACAACGTCGTTGGGCCACACAACAAGCCCTTTACGGTCCAAGTTGGCCATGAAGCTAACGGACCGTACAACTGGAACAGATGGAAAGCCCTAGATTCAAACATTACAATCCTAACGGCTAGTTTCGTGTTAGAGTGTAATCTATTCTCACGCCGCCTGATCAAAGCTCCAACGGTCATATCACTCGTTTAAACCCTAATATACAAAAAAATCACTTTATAAACCTTCTCCTCTCTGCCCAAACAACATCTACTTTTGCTTGTTCTTTCTCAATCTCTCTGCTTCTGATCTGTCTGTCTGTCTCTCTCTCTCTCTCTATTCCACCGGCGACCAGAACTGCCTATTCTCCGGTGACCCAATTCGTTTTTTCCGTTGGTTTTCTTGATCCAACAACGCTAATGGAAACCCCATCATCAACAAGAAGGATCACAAGATCGCAGGCCTTGGCTGCCGCAAGTAACAGCAGCAACATACCCATGTCAAGTGAGCAATACGTTTCTTTCTCTGTTCTTCAGATCATCTATACAGATTGTTTCGGACATTCATAATCTTTTGATATACTCTTTCTTTCAGGGAAAATTGAAGAATGTGAAAAAAGTGTCTCAAAATCAAGACAAAAAACTGGGAAACAACAAGATCGATCAGCCCTTATCGATATAACCAACGATTCACCTATTATTGGGCTTGCCATGGGGAGCTTGGAGACCCCATCATCGACTGTGTCCAAGAAGAGGATCAACGGTCAGACAAAGCATATGACTCCCGGGTCAGGAGAGGCATTGTTGAGGGGTCAGGTCAAAACCCTCTTGCAAAAGGTTGAAGAAGAGGCTGAACTTTCGAAACTCTCTTTGGAAAGCCGGCCTTTCCTTCACCTCCGAGGTCTTGTCAACTCTCCCATGGGTCTCTTAGCCCCTACTCCTGCAAACACACCTAATGTTTTGAACCTTTCAGGCGATGGAAGTGCCAACAGCATTGGTTTGGCTTCGGTTACTCTCTCACCAGTGGAAGAAAAGTTCACGATTTCTCAGGTTTGTTCAAGTTTTGTTATATTAGAGTTTTCAATCCTTTCCTAGCTCTTCTTTGTCTTAGTTCCCTTGTATTCTTTTAGCTTTCCGAGTACACATTTAAGTTTTTAATTGATTGATCTGGTTTGCCATATTATGTATTCAATTTTTTCTTATTTTTTGTTTTTCAGATGATTAATGGGATGCTTGATGGAAAGAAGCAAGAGGACCTTGAATCTGAGAAGAGTTTGATAACAAGGTCTCTGTTGTTGGATTTTTCTGAGAAATCAGAGGCGTCTGATTCTTCTGGGTGTTCCTCTGTTCAAACATACCAAGAAGGAGAGAGTGAAGGTCGAGAGAAGTTGTCCGCAGATGATGATGATGCATCCATTTGGTCTATTCAGGTCAATGCAAGTACTAGAGACGAAGAAGAAGAAGAAGATGATGATGAAGAAGGACCTGAAGAAGTCAACGAAGATGGCGAAAACGATGATGAATACTATGACGATAGAGAAGAAGAAGAAGCAGACGATGGAGGGTTGGTTGATGAGCTTTGTGAAGGGATCTGCAAGATCAATGTGAACTGTGAGACAACAATGACAAAATTTTCTGGTAAGCACACACGGTTTGTGTACAATAGCGATGATGAGCTTGAAGGAGAAGAAGAATGTGGTGATGGTGAATCAGAATCGGCTGTTTCAATGGGTATATTGCGCTTGAAGGGCTTGCCAACACCTGAAGGGAAGCACCTGCGCTTCCCGGAGGACTTGGAAGAAGATTGAAACTTGTCAATGGATTTGTGGTGGCTGACAGTTTGGGGCTTTTGATTTCTCTATTCAGTGGTAGTCTTTCTTGTGACTCCACATTTTCTTTGTTGTTGGTTGTTATTTTCTTTCTTTTTTTTGGGATTCAGTCTTGAATATGGAATCATGGGTTGTTAACAGTTTTTTGATTGATGAAGCAACAGAATGTTTGCTGGTCGGTCATCATTAGACATTCGTTCAATGAAACTCATTTTTATTACAGAATTGAGGAGGGTTTGTGCTGCTGCGTTTTCATTTCTGCATTGTCTTAGGTGTGTTGTCAGCATTTTCTTTGGTAGATACAGCAGCAAAAAAATCGTGAGAGTTGGGAATATGGTAACATGGTGAGAAATGGATTGGAAAAACACTTTTTATTATTATTAAATCAAAAAACTGAAAAGTAAGAAAATTGAAATGGAACATTTTCCAATACCTCTTTTTTTTTTTGATCCACAAACTCTCGCTCCTGTTCAACGCCCGTGATGGCAACAATTGCAGTATATGATAGAATTCTGCAAGCTTTTCATTGTGTTTGATAGAATTCTGTCATGCATGATCTTAGTTTTTGCGGAATTTTTATTTTCCAAATCCATTCCCCAGCAGGCAAGATCCTCCTGAGAGGGATTTGGGTAGTGGGGTGAAACATGATCTCCTGTAGTAAATTAGGGGATAAAGAGTTTTAAGAAAAGTCCATTCCCTATCCACCAATCCTTCTAGAAATTTTACCTTTAACCCATTTCCTATAACCCACATAATTCCTGAGTCATTTCTTTTAGTTTCAGCAATGCATTCCATATAGGGGAGGCAGTGGTTTTTCTTTAGGCCTAACCCCTCTCTAACCTTTGGTGAACAAATTTTATCCCAACTTAGCAAATGGACTTTCTTCTTTTCTTCTAAATCATCCCATTGGAAACTTCTATTCCATCTATCTAATTAGCCCTCTCCCTTCCACCTAGAAAGTTTTTCCTGTGTTTTTTCAATTAGATAATTGAAATGTTGGGTTGATTTTCTGTTCTGCAGAATTTGGATGCTAGATATTTCCCTAAGTTATTTGTCAAAGTGAGACCACACATTTTCTACTGAGTTACCTAGCCTAGCTTATTTTTTGGGGGAATTGTAGATTCTTTGATTTAAATAAATATAGCTACCTTTTTGTCCAGACAAGTCGCAAAATTCTTTTAGCACTTCTTTGATCATGTAACAGTCTTTCACTGTGGCTCTACAAAATAGGATGAGATTGAGGATTTTTTGTTTAATTAGATAGCTTAGTAATTTCCATACATAGCACAAAAAGGTAAAGGGACAGTGGGATCACTTGCCTGAGTCCTCTTTTGGGGTTTATGGGATCAAGAGGGGAACAATTCCAAAATATAGAGATAATTCTGCCCCCGTCACACACACAATTCATGATTATCTCAATCCATGATTGTGGGAAGTTGAAGTCTCAGTGTGAGTGCAAGGTAAGTCCCAACTGATTTTGTCATACTTTTTCCAGATCAATTTTGACTACCATCTCCACAGTTTTTTTCTCTTTTTTTTTATTCCTTAAGACTTCGTTTGGCTAAAGTCAAAACGCTGGATGCAGCAAAATGAAAAAAAAAGACTTTTTCTTTGTTTAATTAGCTAAAAAGTACAATTTCTCGAAAAATATTTTTTTTCCTTCAAGTGTCAAATTTTTCCGTAAACATCTCCTTTCGTTTTCCACAAATTGTGCAGCCCATAAAAGTTGCTTTGTTTTTCCCATTTTGCCCACTTAACCTTTTCCCCATTAGATTGATATGATATGGATAAATTAGTCCTTGCACCGATTTTTCTAACAAACTTTTCATTCCAATCAAACCTATACAAGAAGATAAATTTTTCTTTCCATTTTAAGGAATGGATTATTTCCAATATTATGATAATGTTGTCTATTGTTTGTCTTAGTAGAAAACTTCTCTGGTTAGGGGTTATGAGTTCATTTAACCAAAGCCTTAGTCTAGCTACCAGAAATTTGGACGGTATTTTGTAACTCACATTGCACAAACTTATTGGCCCAAGCTGGGTTATTTATGTAGGGTGTCGTTCTCTCCTGGCAATAGCCTTCTTTTCCTTCTAAAGATGTTACCAAATACCTGTTGCGTCGATCATTGGCCAACTTGCTTAGATCCTAGGATTGGGGAATGGGTCCTAGTAAAGGAGTTTCCATTAAAGGATATTACTACCCCCAGGATGTACTACACCTTTACCGGCTTTAGGCTAGTTACAAAAAATGGGTTGGTTCGGCAAGGAGGGTCGAACTAGGCATATGTAATTAAATGGCTAAAACTCAACTCTTATGGATGTTTCGATGAATGATTCTCGTCTGCTGCCATCCAAGCTTGGTTGTAATTGTCCCCCCTATTCTGCTCATATCCTCCCATAATGATTCCCTAATTGCTGGATTGGGGCTTCCATATATTGCAATGAATAACCATCGTGCAAAGTCATTTCTAGACAATAGAGCATGAATAGCCTGGTTTGAGGTTTGATGAACTGTTACTCTTATCGAATCCCAGTACCTCCAAATCTGCCAACTGGTTCCACCTCCTCCGAGTAAGATGGTCTCCAAATTGATCGAAGAAATTACCAAAGGACGCACTCTGAATTCGAGTTTCCATCAGGACCATTAAATCTGGGTTATGGGTTCTACAAATATCCCTCATAGCTCTCCTGAACTTTGACCCATTTGTTCCTCTGCAATTCCATGTGAGTACACCATCAACATACGGAATTTGTATAGGGGAACCAATATTCAGGGTTCCATCCCAAAATCCTGTTGGCTTCCGCCCTCTGATCATAGGGAGAAGGATCCGGGTAGTAAATGCCATAAACCTGATTGTTCCTGCTCTAAGTGCGCATGCCTCAGTTACAATCTTGAATGTTTTTGTTGATTGGCCCATTAAGGACACAATGATGTTCCCCTAGTTTTGGGATTGAACCTGACTACTACCATTCTAGTGCTTTCTGTTACCGACGTTGCAACCTCTTTGCCCTATTCATTTCTGGTGATCTTCTAGTCACCGGTTGGGGGGAGTGTGGACAATATGAAAGCTGCATGTCCTAATCTACCAGAAGTAAAGCAGATTGAATGGAGGCACTCATACTCAATTCGGAACAATTTTCCAGCTAGCCTATAATTGGAGATCAACAGTTTCATTAGATACCTTTCCACGCAAACCCTTGCGAATTTTCCCTTTTCCGTCGTGGTAGTTCTGATATCAATTTTGATGTTGCGAATCATCGAATTTTCCCTTTCTCCTCATAATACTCCACTTGAAGCTCTGGGAATCTCACCCAAAGTGCCATTGAAATGTTTTAGGCTTTAGATGGAACAAAGTCCAGCTCCCAACTTCTTACAGCTAGGTAATGATCCAATATATCCAAGGACCTGTGGAAACCTAATGCCAATCTTCAGCCATTGGGAATTTGAATAGATAATAGTCATGGTCTAGATCCACAGGTTCAAACCCTCCCTGAAGCCCCGAAATATTTCTGACTCATCTTGTACCCTATTGATCTTCCCAAAAGCTTGTCAATAAGCCCATCCTTCCATTTGTTCCTAATCCTTCCATTTGCTCATCAGAGATGTCAATGACTATTGTATCTTCCATCTTGGTGTGTGGTTTTTGTTCCTCTATCCTCATTCGAGTCACTCTCATACAGATCTGGCTTTTGTTCCTCTCTCCTCGTTCAAGTCACTCTCATACAAATCTGGATCAAAGTAAATTGATGAAGTTTCCTCCAATAAAGCAGCATTGTTGTTTCTGATTTTGGGGGCTTCCTGGGTGCTTGCAGACAGAAACAATGCCTCTTCAGTAGTTTCAGTATGCATCATTGATTCAACTGTTTTGGTGGTAGGTAGATCTATAGCCATCTCTTCTTCGATGATTATATGGTTTTCCTTTACTTTCTTTGCACTTCTCTGGAGGTGGTCATCCTCCTCCATTGATCTTTCCAGGGTTTTGTAGAGTCTTCATCCATCAATGTGGCTGTTGTTGCCATTGAATGCCATTTAGAAGTCGTTGATTTCTCCCTCTCCCTTCTCCGGTCACCTTAGAGAGCAAGTGGATGTTAGAGAGAGATTGTTACATCTGTACAGATCGGTATATCGGTAACAAAATAAAAAGGAAATTCATGTAGCTAGGAATGACAAGAATTCGTATGGTTCTTCCCACAATAAAATGTAACATCGCATGGATCAGATGACCAAAAAGGTGCCTGTGAGCATAGAACAATGTAAATCATGAGGCTAAACTTAAATCATTGCGCAAAATGCAAGAGCTGTGTATACTCGCGAAGAATTTCCATTAGCACAAGTAATTTACATGGGACACTAACAAGAACAATCCATGTCAATCAGACACCATCTTACACTGCCAATATTTACATCTCAATTACAAGGAACCCATGCTTATGGCTTTCTGATTGACTGACTAGCTCACAATTTACCAAAACTAGGCACCATACTAAAACCAGGGATGCCATGTTGGATCCATCGTGCACAAGTTTCTGGGAGTCAGTGCGGCTTCAACTAATTCGGTCACACCCCTCTGCACAGACTGAGGCGGGTCCACAGCATTCTCCTCCTAATGTAATTAGTTTCAAACAAGCAAACACAATGATACAAGATCAGGGTATAAAAAGCAGATTGGTTTCACCAAACCAAAAATAAATAAATTGTAACAGGAAAGGAAAGTATGTTATCTATCTCTAACTATTTTTTAGCGTCCGTAAGCACAACAGTGCATGAAACTTAAGAGTTCCTTCACTATATTTGGCTGTTGATCTTGGACTTTAAGAGCACAAAATGTTTTCTTTACTTGAATATTACTGAAGCTCTAAAGTTAATGTGGTTGAAAGGAGGCATCCATGGAAAATTTTGTGAAATTGCAGGCAAAACCATACCTCTTCAGAGACGTACTGTGGGGCTATTCCCTTGATCCGAGCAATAACATGGTCGACATTTGTGGTGACCTTCTTTTTGAAGTCAACAGGGTTCAAACTAACAGGGGCCAGGGGCATGCCAAGGGGTCTTCTCCAAGACCAAGATAATAGCTCATCGCGGAAAAACATAGCTAGATGATGCCATAAATGCTGACTTTGCTGCAATGGAAGGTATTTAAGATACTATTAGTCAGCATTGGGAAGAAAAAAGGAAAAAAGACCAGCTAAAAGTTGAAGCTAACGCATTTCTGCTATGAAACTCACTTTAGGTGAGACCACAGCCTGTGCTGCTGCACACATGGCCGACACAATAAGGCCTTCCACACCAAAATGGGAGAAGAATGCCTGTAAATTCCTTGTCAAGCGGAAAGGCACTGGTTCATTAAACTCGATCATTCCATTAGCATCATATGCGGGATGGAAATCTGTCTGGAATATTTTCCCAGTGTTCTTAGCAAATAATATCTTGTTTGGAGACCTCCCACCAATCTGTAGCATATATGACATGAAACTTGAGAGGGCCAACTGGATGGCAAATTGCTTTTTGAAAGCCCACATATGATTTCCACTCAGCAGAGTCTTGTACATGTACTGCGAGAATATGCTGTCGGTCACTACATTTTTTGTAATGTCATTATAAGCTTGGAGACGGAGATCCACTACAGCTTCTTGTGATATCTGGCCAGATATAGCTTGGTTCAGTTGCTCCTTAAAATAGGTGATAGGTAAGTCTGCCTCTCGGTTATTCCTTGCACAATGGTTCTCATATACCTCAAGGAAGGTGCTGTACATCAAATCATCTTCCACCATGCGGACCTAGGTCAAGCATCCATTACTATTATTAGAATAGTTCAGTAAATAATCCTTCTTGGAGTTGCTGCAAGTATCACTTTGCAGCAATTTTACTAAGTGCCACACAGTGCACACATAAGAAATCTATACAGAGCAGAGAGAGTGAAAAGCACAAGATCACAGTACCCGGGAGGAACCCCTATTAGCATGTCTATGAGTGTCCAAGAAGAGAACAGAATTGAATAGACTAACATTTACCAAGGCTGAACTATCACCTGTGACCACACGGGGATGATGATTGGAGTGTGAATGCATATGTGGCGACGTCTGGATTCCTTGTGTTTATCAAACATTCGGTTTACAACGCGGAAAAGCTGTAATATGCGTTCATCACTTCTAGCGTTGGGAGTTAAAGATGTCTGGACAATAAAATGGCGCTGGGAGCCATCTGAACCAATTAGAGTCAAGCGCCGGAAACTGCTTCCATGCCTTCTCACAATTGGAATATCAGCTCCAATCCTATCTAGTTTTATCGTATGATCAGGTGCAACTTCCTGAAAAAAAGTTGCCCATATAACGGTATATGAATAAGCATCCCAGCTTAACTATGTGATAAATAAATACTTACCCCCAAAAAAACTGTGATAAATAAAAAAAGAAAACTGAACATAAAACCAAAGAACAATTGAAGCAAGAACATCATAATAGATAAGAAGGGGCAAAAACAGTCTGATACCAATGGTTGGCATTACGTTGCATGAGAAGGGTTTGCACGCAATTGAAAACTAAAAATTATAGTCATTCCTTTACTGCACAAGATTATTATGTTTCATGTTTATCAGAAAACACAACAAAATTGTAACATTGAAACCAAAATCATCCCCCATCACATAAGAGTTCCAATTTGAGTAGAGTCATAATAAACCTGACTCAACTAACCTGATCAGTAAAATACTGTCCTGGAACTTCAACATCAACAACATGGAAGTCACGCAACACCCTGCTTTCATCTTCCAGCTTCAAAATAGCAGGAAATCGGTCCTCAACATTGCTTTGGAGAACATTTTTCCAGTGCTTCAATCGTTCAGTCAGCTCGGAAAGAGTAGCTGGAAATGTGGTGGTGCTTTCTGGATCAAGATCGCGTTCAAAATCCAGCTTGTATTCCCTCACAAATTCAACATGCTTGTTCACAGCATCTGCTGAAAAGCAGGCCCTGCAAACACCAGAGAGCTCCTTCTTGAGAGACTGTGGAACCTCTGCTGTAGTGGCTGTTGGGTACTTATAACAGCGGTGAAGCAGAGCATTAACCACAGCCAGTAGTCTCTCCTCTGGCAGGGTGACAAATCTTGAGCCAATTTCTGTAAGCAGAATCTACAAAATGAAATATAACATATTCAGTTGCATGGATTAACCATGTTTAAAAATAAAATCCATCTTCCACAAATATATTCCCATCAATGTACTGACAATCACGTAAAGAGATGGGAAAATTTGGATATAAGAAAGATTTAATATAGCTTACGCTCATATTTCATCTGCAGTTCATAGGCAAAACAAGATTACAAGTATTGATTTTTCCTTTTGTTTTTACAAAATATAAGCAAAAAGGTCACTCAAGCAAGAATGAAACTGTTCACCTCAAGTTCGCTGGCTAGATTAGTGTGTTTGCTTCTTAGGGCTTCCATTATATCCTTGGCGGCATCAAAAGCACTGGCAGCAGAAGCAACCAAACCCAAAGCACCATTACGCCTTAATGCATTCTGACCACCATCATTAATATTTGATGAACCCTGTTGTAAAGGTTGGTCAGTCTGCATGGTGCCTTCCACAGAAGTGGACCTTTCAGGTTCTTGCACCTGAGAGTTTGCACCATCATGAGATCCTACACCACCACCAGGTTGACCACCTTGCTGAACTTGATTGTCAGCTAAAGAAACCCCACCCTGTCCAGCCACTCTTGTATTCCCATCAGCCAAGCCAATAGAGCCAGGAGCACCAGCACCAGAGACATTTTGCTGCATTCTTTGCTGTGCCATCGCCAATCTTCCAAATTCAGACTTATTTGCAACATCACGACGTTCGAGCAAATATGTGCGCAGCCAGTAGTACAATGCCTAACATTCAAAAGCTGACATAAATCAATACCAAAGAGATGGGTGTGAAAGCATATACCTAGATGTCCTCCACAAGAAGCAACAAAACAATTCACCTGTGGGTACACATTGGCAATTTTAAGAAGAACAAGTTTGCAATGAGGAGCTTCAGCCCTCTGCAAGGAAAGCAAGAGCTGGGGAATCCAAGAAAGCCAAACCCAATCTGGTATCTGGTCGAAGTACTTATCAAAAGCTCTCCCCACTGGTTCATTGGGAGTATCAAAGCTTAGAAGATATAGAACACGAGCTAGGTGGCTTCTCGCATTCGAAATTCCAAATTTGATACCTTGAAGAAAGCAGCTCACAGAATTTCTTAACCAAATCTCTTCATTGGTTTCTGAGTAAGCCTAGAAATATAACAGCAGATCAGATACTTAAGTTATCCGCACAACATAGAGTATGATTAGCAATTGCAATATGCATACCATGTCACAGTAGTTTCCCCAGCTAATCCATCCTTTAGGCAAGTTTTTGAAGAGGCTGATGGCATTTGAATATGCAAGGTTGGCACCTTCGCAATCATTTAGCTTCATCAAGAAATCACCCTTAATACGAAAAATCTCAGCTTTATGTTTAACAGGAAAATATTCCAGATTGGTACTGTTGATCAGGTTAAGACCACTGGTAAGTTCTCCCTTCATTTCTAGATAAGCCTTTGCTTGTTCTCTTATTTTAACAAAGGCCTCCTGCAAACATGTCACACAAAAAATTCATAAGATGACCGTATCCTATTCTCCCTCCTCACCTCCCCCACACCCAAGAAAGGATAAGAAGCAAAACAAAAGACAGGAAAAATTTTGGGCACCTGCACTTCCATTGTTGAGTGCCCATACATCTTCTCCAGCACAGACACACAAACATCATACAGGCACTGCTTCCGAGCAATGTGGGCAAGCTTATTGACATTCCATGCTTTGTCGCGATAACCAAGGTGATGAAGTTGTGAATTCGTGGTGCCAAAATCCTTAAATGCATCAATGACTGCATTATACATTTCATTCCTCCATTGGAGCAAATCATACCAAACAGATGAGTTGTCCCATTCATTTGGAGTTCTTAGTCTCCAGGTCTCAAGGATGTCCTTGAGATCGGCATACACACCACTTACACCGCCAACGGAACTTCCAGAAAGTTTGCTTCCATTGGCAATATCCACTATGATTCTGGCCGATTCTTGAACTTCAACTAGCTGTTGGAACTGCTGCAAAAGAGGAATTCTAGCATGAACAGACATTTCAGGCAATTGCCACCACTGTTCCAAAGCAAGATCAACACCTTTTCCCACTATGTTTTCAGCATCCACCACGCCATTTGTATTCTTTTCATGAAGAGCAAAATACGCTTGGATTATACGAAGTTTTGGAGTCTCTTCTACTTGAGCCTTTGGAATTACCTGATCTTTCAGATATGCCCAATCTGGCTGTTTCCAAAGACTATCAAGCAATATTTCATAATTCTCAACAAGTTTTCCAAAGTCTACTAAAACATCCCACTGACTTAGTTGACTTGCACAATAGAGCCACTGCTCCTCCCAGAGACACATCTCAGCCTTCGGTACTGTGTTGTTGTATGTGCCCTGGGTTGCCTTAACCATGGCTTGGTAAAAGAGGCTTTGAGCCCTCTGCCAGTAACCATGCTGAACAAGTGAAAGCCCAGCCCTTGTTTCTGCAGTAATTGACCGTTTCTTCCACAATCCACACCTCATATCTTCTTCATTGAGCAAACGATAAAGCTCAGCCAAAGACTCAGAGCACTTTGTTTCATTCACGAACAACATTACATGGCTTTCCAGCAGAGCTAATGCGATGTGCCATGCATTGTAAGTCTTTCCAATGTATTTGATGAGTTCACTAGGCATTCGAGGCTGAGGGTGGCTTAACTGAAGTCCTTCCAAAAGAGCCTGCACAACATTTGGCCGGTGTGCCTGCTGCTTCTTGTGATAATCTTTTGATAAGAGAGTTATCATTGGCTTAGCAAGTGCTACTTGTTCGTCCTTGTCTAAAGTCACCCAGACAATGGGGAAGACCAACACCCACAAATGATACGCAACATTTGCATCCGTATGAGCCAGCTCTCTCAGTGGAATGACCAAATCAGCAACCTACAATGGAGTAAAAATTCAATCCAAAATCAACAAAAATACTATATTCTAGAGTAAATTATTTGAAAACCACCTGTTGATTGCTCTAACACAGGATCACCCATTGTATACTACAAAAGTACACTGCACTTCATTCTAGTTCATGTCTTGGCTTCACATATAATTCCTTCCATGACAAACCATTATTGAGAATGAATAAAAGCACTGCAAACAAATATTCTTACTACAATTCTGATTCTGACCATAATAAACATTCATTTAGCATTTTTTAAGTCGATCAACAGTACTGCGACCTCCTCTTATCAAAAGAAAGGAAAATATAGAAACCATAAATATCCCCATATCATCAGAAGAGTCAAAAAGAAAACCAAGACGAATTGACCAACAAAAGTAATCAAAAAGAATAAAAAAAATCTCCATACACTGAAAAATAAAAACCATGATGAATAAAAAATAAACGGGAAAAAGTAAGTTTTTTTAACATTTGCTTGTATTTATATAATCCGGTTTTTCTTCTCCCTTTCCCAGCCAAGGTCGTGTTCCACATAGCTGTTCACTATGCTTGCATGAAAAATAAAAATCTCTCATGGTCGCCCGAGAAAGTCTCTCCAATTATATCATTTTTGAAGCCCAAGATGGTTTTAATGATGAATTTATCAAGTATCTTATGGTTGCTATGGTAATGGTAATCGAACTTGGGCAGTGACAGTGGTTTATGAGAATGGCACATGTGACTTGGTGGTTGTGCTTTTGAGGATAGCCATACAATATGGGTTAGAATGGTCATGGTTGGTGATGGGGTCAATGAAGACAGGAATATTGGAGGGGACCAACCATGATGGCCTGTTGAAATATCACCTTGTTGATCAAGAGAGTGGGAAGGAGATGCTCTGGACCCATTAAATTCCATGTGTAATTGAAGACATTTAATAGTCATGGTGGCATAACCAAAAAAATAATAGAAAATGTCATGGTGGCCATGATGCTGAGGATGCACTGGTCATGGTTTACATATATATACAGAGAGAGGGGGGGGGGGTTCGTACGTGTTCAAATACACACCACCTCATCCTCTTCTGGTTAAGTGAGAAGATGACGAGGACAATGGGTGGTGCCGCGTGTCTAGATATGAGGGAGAAGATAATGATGGATATCAGGAAATATACAATGATGACTTTTTGGACAGTAAGTGTCGTCAAAGGATGCAGTAAAAAATGGGGAAAAAACGAATGGTGTTAGTCTGACAACAATGCTGGGGAGTAAGTGTAAGTTCCAGTAATACTGCCATGTCCCTATATTTAGGCCTAATAACGGTGGGTGCCAGTGTCATTAATACACAATTTAAGAAGTTTGTCCCTAAGATAATCTACCACTGCTGAGATACAAAAGATCCATATACAATGTCAACTAAAAATAAAGAAAAAATAAAAAAAGTGAATGTAATACCTGAAGTTTGCTCATAGCATTCAGAAACTGTGCATGCTTTAATACAAGGCTATCAAATGTTAGAGGAGCCTCATCTGCCGCTTCTGAAATATCGGTAACCATGGGCTGCACCCCAGAACAATCAGGAAGAGAACCTGACATCACTAGTGGTGGAACCTTGGCAGAGTTTGGAGCCAGGGTGATAGGCTTATCCTCGACTAAAATGGCAAGAAGAAGATCAAGGCCTTGTTTGAGCCAAAATACATCACTCAAAGCCTCCCAGTCCTGAATATGAATAATATATTGCAGTCGTACAAACAGTGTCTTCCCAAGAGATACATGATAAAGGGAGAAGAACTTCATACGGATTTCAGGATCCTTGGCCCTTAAACCAAGCAAATATTGCCGCTCTACTTTCTGAAACACTTCTTGGCGTAGTGACATAGGATATCTGGAAGACAATCAAGTCATTATTTTAATGGACCGATCAAAGTTGCAACTCAAATAAATAGAGAATGTGATCCTTACTTATCTGAATCAGCACAAAGCCCATAAAGAAGCTGAAGATATTTCTTGTCCCACTCCTCTAGAGCATTGGGGGAAAAGTTCTGCTTATCTACTTGTGAAAGCTTCTGAAGGAAAGAAACGACTTCCTTTGGGGTGAGGAAAGTACTAGAAGCGACAGGCATTCCAGGCCTACCAAAATCATCTTCGATCCACCCCTTTACCACATCAAGTATGCAGAGAAGCACAGAAGGGTCAGTGCCATTCTCAGAGAGCAGGGAATTCATAATTTGAGTCACAGATCGTTTGCAATCTGGAACAAGCATGATCCTTTCACTAATAAGCTTCAATACAGATGTAAGATTAGCAATGACAACTCCAGCATCAGCAACTTGACGAGAAGAAGTGACTGCAGAATCTGAATCTGATCTTTGACCCTGAAATTCCAAATAATTAGGTACATGTAGACCCAGAATACCAAATAAAACAAGACATAAAACTCGCACACACATCAAAATTAGTTGGGGGGATTCTATTCCACCATCCATGAACAAGAAAAATGGAAAGCATGCAATGCTTTTCGTTAACCAGATTGTTCTGAAGACATAACATATAGATGGAGCAGAAAATTGGTCTCACCTGAGCAATTACATGTATGCGTTTAGTAATTCATAACCTCAAATACCCCCCACTACACCTCATGAAAGTAGGTGAATCTCCTAAAGTCGCATAAAAGAAATAAATTTTATATTAGAAAGCTAGGCCATACTTGTCTCATATAAGAACCAGTTGCCAATCCCATATCCCGTGCCAGGCGCTGAAGGACACGAACCAAATTATTTGGATCAATGAAATTCTTCTGCACCTCTGACAATGTCTTAATAATGTACAGTACAAAACTAATCATGTTTGCAGAATTATCTTCGCCTGATGTCTGAGGAGCTGTAAGTGCGGCAAGGTGCTTTTGTATGAGTTCCTCAACTTTCTGATACAACAGCTTCACATCTTGTGGTGTACTAGTTGCTTCCATAGGAAAAGCAACAAAAACCATCTTCAACAGGGAGCACAATGACTTTCCAGCATCAAGCATTTTGTACTTGAAACAAGGTTCAAGAATCTGCAGAACATGCAGCAGTGTAATTATGGAATTCATAAAGATATAAATGACAGTAAGAGACACATGCACAACATCCAAAAAGTAGACACCCAAGCGTCAACTCTAGAATCTCCGTGGAGCTTGAAGCATACTATTTGAAGGTTGGCTCCGGAGTTCTGTTCCTTCCATGTTAATAGCGGATCCCACCCCAAGGTATGATGTAAGTCCTCGATCAGATTCTTGTTCTTTACTGCAATTAAGGTTTCTTCTTCGTTAGTGCTAAATATGCAGTTCAGCTTTTTAACTAAAGCACTAGGGCTCTGAGCCCGCTTAGCAATTAGCAAGTTGTGGCCCATGAGGATAAAATCTTGTAATTAGAAAGAGGTCGATCTAAAGATTTGGAATAAGCCTTGATCTTAGGGTTAAGGTTACCGTTTTTGATTCATGTCCAGACCTTCCTGTATCAATCAATACTGGGGCACTCAATATCAGCCGAGGAAAGAGACAACCACATAAGTGGAAACTAGGGCTACAACTTTAACAACAAGGCTATAGCCTATAGGCGTACTAACAAAACAAGTATTGAAAGGCGTGCACCTCGAGCAAAGCCCTAAGGGAGGACAAGGTTGGGGAAAGATTTGACAGCGGAACTAAGAGCGGTGAGCCCATTCAATCTTCTGGTCAAAGATGCTTTGGGTGAACCTTAACAGCTATTTGAAAGCCCATACTTGCTTATGCCATGAACCGCAAGCCTACATCTGCACACACAATCATGCAGTAGAGCACCTAGTTATGTATTACAGTTGTTGATTAGAATGTTATGTCGTTCATGCCGTAACGCGCAAGTTGTGGTCCCTATTCCATGTGCTGCCAGACACACGAACTTGGGTATAGAATGGAGCAAACCACGCAACCACTAAATCAGTGTTGTGAAAAACAAGCCTAGGCAAGAAGCTAAGTGAAGCGAAGCGAGCCTTGATCACCTTGAAAATGCCAGACGAAGCGAGATTAAGTAAAACGAGAAAAAAACGAGCCTTAGCAACGAAGC
Source organism: Ilex asprella (assembly GCA_023539305.1). Lineage (NCBI taxonomy): Eukaryota > Viridiplantae > Streptophyta > Magnoliopsida > Aquifoliales > Aquifoliaceae > Ilex > Ilex asprella. The sequence continues at coordinate 26,613,799 of CM042190.1, forward strand.
GAACCAGCCGAGAAAAGCGAACACCTGAGAATTTTTTTATTTTCTCCTCCTTCGCCCCCCAATCCTTCTTCTTCTTCCTTAACATTAACCAAACTCTAGCAGAAATGATGTTATATATATATATATAAAACAATTTGATTGATTCATCTAACAATATCATATGATAATCTGTCTTATTATGATTATATGATATTGAATGCTCTGTTTTGATGTGAACTGATCTAAATGCTCTTGTTAATCAATTTGTTTGGTCAATCAAATTGATTAATCAATTTCCTATACGCTCTATTTGATTAATCAATTTTTGAGTGCCCTATTTAGCGGTGATATTAATTAATCGCGGTGGAAGTCGAACCCGCATTGCTAGTTTTACATTTAGATGACGTGATTATATCAATTAATTATTTTTAGAATGCAATAATGCTCAATATTTAATATATTATCTATTTAAAATATATTGATGTTTATTATTTTGATTATATTTAAATATTTTGTATTTGTAAAGTTAAAACTTACATATTTAGGAGTAATCAAACTATCAAACTAAAATATTTGCTTATTTTTTATATTGTTCGCTTTGCTTTGATAAAGTACTCATTTCGCTTCTCGCCTAGGCCCTCAAGAGACCTGTTTACTTCGATTCACTTTACGCCTTAAATAACACTGCACTAAATCACATCATTAAGGAAGGGATTGGGAATGCTCAAGCCCAAAACCTCCACTCCAAGCCAAATCAGCCCTACGCGATGAAAGTTATCTTTGGTAGAATCTTGAATCAAAGCCATTTTGGTAGTTTAGGCAAGGTCCTTTCGATTGAGTGCAAGATGGTAACGATCATTTATACCGCTTCACTGGCTTAGGCAAACAATGGTACCAATCCAACTAATAACAAGGGTTCCATCACCAGACTCACAAGAGTCGGGGACAGAACGAAGGACGGACACAGTGGGCACGGGCACAAGAACCTATCTTGTAATATCATCATAGAGATAAAGAAAGGAAGACCAGTTCCGAAAGCAATAAAAGACTTGCATTCCAGTTAAGACTTTATAGCGGTGGGAAAGCACTCATTTCTCTTTCTTTTCCTCCTCCAACCGTATTGTACCACAAATCAAAAGATTTCACTAATCAAGAAGTCCTTAGTCAAGATTAATATAGTAGTTGTACTCCCCACCCCCTCTCATTTGTATGAAGCGGGGAGGATAGCCAACTCTTATATCTCTCATTTCAACAAGCTACCGGTTTCTTCTAGTTGAGATGGGATGTTTAATCCCCCAGCATGACTGACTTCATCCCTTCATCTAGTTTCCCCTCCGGTCTAAACCATCTTGGTTTGTTATCGCAATCCTTGCACCTAACCCAGAATCAGTAGTCTCAATGGATTCTTATATTCAAGCTCGGACTCATATATAATAGTAGCAGTAGCAGTACCAGTTCGAGATCATTATCGGGATTCATCTACATATTCATATCGAGAGCAATCTAAAAGAAAGAAGTCAAAGTCCTAGTACTGAAAGAAGAGAGACACAGAGGGAAAGGACTCACTCTATAGTAAGTATATTCATTTCTAAAGGCAGGAGAAAGATGGCTACATATAATGCATTCTAATGGGGGCTAATCCTAGTCTTGAGTGATAGAAAGAAAGAAGGTAGCGGACGATAAGACAATGTTAGATATAAACAGGTGAGAATACGTATCGTCTAGTAGATAGGATAGGACTACTAGTTGCTAAGAGAGGAACTGTCAATCCATAGAAGCTAGAAGCTAGAAATGATGGAATTACTTCTCCTAGCTACATATTACAATACTTACTACAAGAGGAAGAAAAAGAAGATAGAGTGGAGTGTAGAGCAACTATAGGAAACTATAAGATGTTACCCTCGTACCTTTTGCAAGGAGAGTGGTCATAGATCAGAGCACAATCCTTATTACACTACACTACTAGTACAGCAAGGAAGTCAATGTTAGAACTTACCCTAAAATCTATATCCCCACTCAGCTCTTCAACAGCAGCCCATCTACTTCATGCTTGTTTGTTTTATTTTGTTCTAACACTACATATAAGATCTACTTCCCTCAGGTATTTCATTCTAAAACCAACCGTGTGTCATCCCACTTCCCTAAATAGAAATAGTCACCTAAGAGTGGACAGAGGATATGCATAGAAAGATCGGTTAGCCAACTAAAAAAAATTGATCTACGACCAGCTCTTGAACTTAACCTTTTTCCAAATTAGACACTTTTTTCTCACTCTCATCAACAATCATTCTTAACCTCTCTACGACCAATCCCACTAAGTAAGGGAAGGATAGCTTAGAGTCTTTTTTTTTCTCCTAAAGGAAATGAAAAAACAGACTAAAGGAAATACAGGGATAGATAGAATGAGTTCTCATTTATTCTAGCTAAATATAAGCACCATAGAAAGATAGAGTAAAGAGAAAACTTATAGAGCTTAGCTTGCAGGAAAGGAGAAGGAGAAAGATAAGCATAAGAAGAAGATATTAGACCTTGACTAAAAGGGAAATAGAGAAGCAATCTTTCTTATCTAAGTAAGAAAGGCTTGGTCCTAAAGGCATTCACAAAAAAAAAGGAGTGAGTCGAACCACCTTGCAAGGCTAACGACTGTTGGTTGACCGTTAGCGAAGTAGTACTATTAGGGAAGGGCAAGAAGAACCATAGCGTCTTATATTCCTCTTTCTTGCCGCTTAGAACTAGTTTATGATAGACTTTACTCAAATAGGGGCCTTTTAAGTTTAAAAGAAAGGAAAGATGCTAAGGGACCAGATAAAGACGTTTGAGCTAGTACAAGTTTAGTTCTATCTATCTCTTTTGGGAAAAAATCCCTTTGGGTAAGCTCAAAAGTGAAGTCAATTAGTGGAGCCCGTTACTGTTAGTCAAGTGATTCGCTTAGTAAACGAGTAGAAAAAACCCTTCTTTTAAGTCAAGTGGAAGAAAAAGACAATGCGCTCCCGAAGAATAGAATCTATCCTTTCGGCTCAAGGCTTAGTGCTCAGTAGGTCATAGATAAAAGGATTTGGTGCGTTACAAGGGTCGAGGGAGACTTTCAGAATAGACCTTGTTAAAGTAAACCTTTCAAGAGTAGCCCTTCCACAAGCCAAGCTAGGGACTGAAAAATCTAAAGCTAAAGCAGCACGAGATGGATGGAGCAATCAACCACTATAAGGTTCTTGGTTAGGGAGAAAGAAATGAAAATTTGATCTATTTAGAAAGAAAAGAAAGATTAGGGCTTCCTCTAAGTCGGAAAGTGTTGAGTCAAATCTTAAACAGAATAATTCAGCGCAAAAAGGACCATGACTTCGGGTTAAAGAATGCAATTTGTTAGTGATGAGAACGGACATTCACAACCTTCTTGAAAAATCTAGCATACTTGGCATAAGAAGCTTTCCTCGAGAAAGGGTCCTTCAGCCTAGCATATCTTCATATTTGGAGGAGCGAGTGAGTGAGCGACTTAGGTTAAAAGACTATGCTACTTGTGGCCTCTACAATTATAAGATCCGACATAAGGCAAGAAAGAGGGTTCCCCAACACATGATTATCTCATTAATATTGAATAACATTGAAACCAGTATTAGTTCTACGTTACTTTATCTTGACACGACTAAATAAATTTGGGATCACTTGGCCACCATGTATTCTAACACAGGAAATTTGACTCGAGCTTATAGTGAGCAAATAGTATTTTCATCTAGAACAATGTACTCTGAGTCTTGAAGATTATTACCCTCAAATTCGGGGTGTTTGTGAGGAATTGAAGACCTACTACCCATTTAATAATGATATGACTATTCTGCAGAAGCAATGTGAGGAATTGAATGTTGTTTGTTTCCTCATTGGTTTGAAACCTGAATATGAGCCTTTGTGCTCCCAAATTTTGGGTGGCTTCAGTCTTTCATCTCTTCTTGAGGTCTTCTCTCGTTTATCGTGCTATCTTGTCTATTGGATCTTCTTCCTCAGGTATTGTTCAGGACTTGTCCACTGACCGCTCGACTCTTGTTATTCCCACTAGTCACAATGATAGTTCTCAGGATAGCCGCCACAATCACAGTGGTCGTCGAGGTCGAGGATGCTGTAATGGCGGTCGTAATGGAGGTCGTGGCAATCGTGGAGGTTACATTGTTGATTAATGTTGTGATTTACATTACAAAACCATCTGGAACTGCAATCAAGTCTCCTATTAGGATGATACTTCCTCTCTACCTGCTCTCATATCTCGATCGGTTTCACCTGACTCTGAATTGGTCACTATCATACGTGAGGAGTATGCTTAGTTCATGTCTCTACATCAAGCTGCTCCGTCTTCCTCCACTGCTACTTTTGTCCGGTCAGATACCGTTTTCACTTATTTACTATCCTCAACTCACAGTCCCTGTATCATTGACTCTGACGATTTAGATCGCATGACTGGTTCGTCTAGTGTATTTTCTACTTATCATTATGTTACTTCCCCACATAATGTCATTGTTGCTAATGGTACTTCTTATAAGGTTTCAGGTTTGCGGACTACTCAATTGAGTCCTAATATGTCTTTATCATCTATTTTATTTATCCATCAATTTCCTTTTAGTTTACTTTTTGTTAGCAAGATTACCCGCTTTTTTAATTGTTCAGTAACCTTTTTTTCCCTCTTACTATGTATTTTAGGATCTCCAGACAAAGAGGAAGACTGATACAGACCATGAAGTCGATGATCTCTACCACTTCGACCTTGATCCACCTACTCGGGTACTTTAGACCTCGTCATCTCCCTTTCAATGACATTGTCGTCTTTGTCATCCTTGTCTCTAGAATCTGAGGCATCAAATTCACAACCTTAGTTTTGTGTTGTGTGAAGCTTGTCAACTTAGTCAACATCACCGTGAGTCTTTTCAATCTAGAGTCAATAACCATGTGTCTAGTCCCTTTGAATTAGTATATTCTAATATATGGAATCCAATAAAGAATATTTAATCTAATAAATTTTCTTATTTTGTGACATTTGTGAATGATTATTCTCGTGTGACTTGATTATTTCTTATGAAAGCTCGTTTTAAATTATTTTCTATATTTGAGACCTTTCATAAAGAAAGAAAAACTCAGTATGGTTGTCGTATTTACATTTTATATTCTGACAATGCTCGTGAATGTAAATCTAATCTCTTTTCGGCTTATCTTCGAAAAACTAGTATTAAGGCGAAAGAATCGCCACCTGTTGGAAGTTACCATATATATACATATATATATAGATATATATATATAGAGAGAGAGAGAGAAATATTACGGATACACCAAACAAAACAAAGGTTTCACTGAGTCATACTTGGGAAATCTGGTTGATGTTATTTCGGATAAACAAATGTGGTTGCTTCTCCAGCACCTTGTTCATGACATCCAGGCCCTGTGCAAGAGCTGTCGACGGGTCTTTTGACTGAGATGGCTGAATACTGCTTAGAAGCTTCTCCAGATAATTGAATTTCACATTAGCATTTGGCCACACCTCCAATGCTTGTGATAGGAGATCTAAAGCTTGTTTGTACATGAGACTTGCTTCCTTATCCTTGGGCTCTATCACCAAAGCTACCTACTTACAGGAAGCCAAAGTCAATAACACTATAGGACTGGTAATAACACAATCTTAAATCATAGCATGACAAACTTACATGCAGATCAACTGATGTAAATGTGTGACCAATTAATTTCTCAGCACTCAAATAAAATGTCAAATTATGAAAAGTGTAACCAATAGGCATACTTTATAAATTTGCTGGTTGCTCCCATGGAAATTCAAAACGGATAGTGGATGTCAGCAAGTGAACACGTTAAAGCAACTAAAATAACTATGGCAATAACACAACAAAATTTGCAGATTAGATTTATACAACTAAGATTACAGAAGAACCCTAGCACCTTAGGCCAAAAGTAGTGGCCTCAGCACTGAGGTTACCAATGAAAGTATGCAAAAAATTTGTAGTAGTTTAAAGAAGTTAAGGGACAGCAACATGTAGCCATGGTGAAAACTAGGACAACATCAACTTCAAATTCAGAAACAAGTTAAAAAGCAGAGTATTTGACAAGCTGTTGAAAGTGTTCACAAAGGCAAGAACAATCACGGGGTAGGAATGAAACTGTTTCATGCAATAAGAGATGTAAGGCAAGTATTGCAAAATTTGCTTGAAACTGTTTCATGCAATTTGAGGTTTGATGATATTTACAGGTTAAGTTCCTACTCAATGACGGGTTGCATAAACTTTGGTGGTGTGACCATAAGCTGACCCCAAAAGTGGGATTTATTTTCTTTCTTTTCAAGAAGGAAGCCTTACTCTTATGAGAAAATTGATGATCATTTCCTCCATTGCTGCATTCGGCTTGAATTCTTCATCAGGTTGGCCAGAAGATCCAGGGGTTTCTATGTTAGGAATTGATGAGGCACCACCAGGTGACATCACACATAGGGATTGAAGACCAGCTTCAACCTTTACTCGCTTACTTGGGTCTTCTGAAAATGAAGATCCATCCACCGAACGCTTAGGATCAACACCGGTTGACCCATGGTTATATCCATCGGTACTCTGGTGAGGAATATCACTGTCGGTTACTATTTTCATTTCATTTTGTCTTTGCCTTTCCCAACTGACAACCAATCCAGCAAGTTCAATTGCGAGACGTCTATTTTCGGCAGTAGTATTATATGGCAATCCAAGGCGACTGAGTGAATTCACCATCTGAGGCACAAATTGTGCTCTGCAGCTGTAAAAGAGGTCTGAATGGCGGACTATGAGCTGAAATATGTGGATTAGATTTGGAATTGAGTGTCCTTCCTCGACAAGGATTTTTTTTGTGTAACGTATCCAAATTGGCATAGGGGAATCACCAAGTGGCAATCTTCGTGGAAGTGCTGGCATTAGAATATCAAGAGCTTGTTTGACCAACATTTTATTCTCTGGCTGGCAAGTTCGAAGAAGCGCCACAAACACCTGCAGTTTCAACTTGCTGTGAGTACAATATCTTAATTGGTGTAAGAGTTGGGATCTCAAGATAATGTAAGTCATAGAAACAAATTAGTTATCTAAACACAAAAGAATATGTTTCCCAAACATTCAATCCACATAATTCCAAGGTACTAACAGAAAAAGCAGTAGATAAAGTTTTAACAATAGATAGCTTTGTCCCCAACAAATAACAGTGCAGAATAAACTACAAATCCTACATCGTCAAAGCACTGCATCATCTAGGGACAAAGTTTTCTCTTGGATGTCAAAGGTAGGAGTCGGTGGCATCTGGAGCCCTGTCTAATGGCATCTATTACAAGGAAAAATAGAAAATTTTGGGAAGCAGAAACAGCCTCATAACAAAGATGAAGGGACCATGAAGAAACAGTTGGAACTTTCTTTACCTAGATTCTCAGATAAAAAAAAAAAAAGTGAGCAGAAAACTGTATTACAAATTTGACAAGAACAATAGATTCGATTGAAAAAATATTCTGAAAATCTTATTCGCCATACTTTCAAAACCATTTTAACCCTTGATCCATGATCGAAACGTGGAGCAAAATGCTATCATTCTTGGAGTCAAACTGGAGCAAAAGTAATTTCATTCATCTGACAATCAAACTCTCTGCCTTTATTTATCATTCGTGAAGCCTTCAGTAGCATTCCCAAGTTATAACTACTTAGAGTCATTTTGACCAGTTCATTAATAGAATAAAGCGTTGATTATTCAAGCTCCAGATGTTCTTTTTCTCATCTATTTCTCTGCCAAGGACATGAGGGTACACAGAATCAAACTATGAATTTCAAATTTGTAATATGAAGTTCGCCATGCCTATTAGGTGATGCAAAGGGAAAGCAATGAATAGTAATTGCGACACACAATATAGTAGTAATAGTAAACATATAGCTGGCTATGAGTAAACATATAGCTGGCTACGGTTTAGATTTATGAAGCTACCTGGAGTATAATTTTCTCGGGCGCCTGATACGCCTCCAAGAAGTGGCAAACATTCACAAATGCCCACTGTTTACTAGCACTGTCTTCACGTTTGAGATGATTCCAGCCAAATTTAATGAGTTCCTTCCTGTGATGAACAAGGTCACTCTGAAGATACTTGAGAAGTAGAGTGGCAAGCTGTAAAAGCTCTATCCTCAAGGGCTCATCATAATCAGCAGAGACCTACAAAAGATAAGAAAATCCTCAATATATAAATATGTGGACTGCACAAATGCCTTGCCAATTTAGAAACAAGAATTGCTACAAGGAAAAAGTGTCATAAAAATCATGCATCAATTATTTACCTCTTCTGGAGGATCAAGAAGCTTGTCAACAATGGTCTTAACAATAGTGGTGTCCACAACTTCCCAACTTTGGCCATTCTGAAAAGCATGAGCTAACATAGGGAGAATGAGCATTTGTATGACCACCACCAAGTGATCGTGACCTAGCTGTTTTAATTGGAAAAGATTCAAAAAATGCAAAAGGAGGGTTTTCTTCATGTTGGGTGGATAGCCCTCAGCAACCTGAATAGCAAAGTAAGGATTGGAAACAATATCAATACAGAATATTAATTACAGAAAATGACAGAGAAAAAGAAAATGCGACAAAAAATGAACACAGGAAATTAATCATTCTCTCCAAAATAAGCATACCTCAATAATATAAAACTCCTTCAGGAAAGTAAAATCAATGCGTGTACGAAACAAGAAGATGGAGAGGATATCAAATAGGACATTGACTTCACTCTTATCATGGCGTAAGAAATTCAGGAAGCATTTGACAAGCCATTTGCTTTCTTTCACCTACAATATATAAATTATCTCGAAATCAGCTTGGAATTTGTATACTAAATCAAATAGGAAAATCAATATAGGTATCGATTATTAAAAGTGAAAAATACTGCACACATTATAACAGATCTGTGTCACAGTTGCAAGAAACAGTGACAGTAAGATTTCTTTTTTTATATTAACACAGATGAAAAATGAAACTTGAACATTAAATCAGTAACACGAAGCTCAATTACAACTTTTTATCTTATTGCATCGAGTATGGGTACAGCATACAAATATAAGCCCTTTTACCTGCAATAACATAGCAAAAGAAGAATTCTTTCATTCCTTTTTTCTTTTCTTTTTTTGTTGGAATAATGAGAAATTCACGCGCAACTTTTTAATAACACTAATTTAAAAATAAAATGTTAAAGAATAGAAGAAAAATAAGCACAAGTTACTTGGAAAATGTCCATGAACCATGCATAGCAATAGGGAAAACATCCTCTATGGGGGCCAAGACCCAGATAGTGTTCAATTTTTTTTGTTTTTTTTTTTTTTTTGGGGGGGGGGGGGGTGGGGCAAAAGACAGCCACCATGCCTACGCAAAAAATAGGGTCCAGAAGTTATCACCAAATAAAGAGGAGAATTTAGAATGGCATCAAAGGGGGTTAAAGAAGTGACATGTACAAACTTGACTCTGAAATACATGGATCTGCAACAGTGGAATGAGAAAACAAAGGGCAGAGTAAAATATTAGAATAGACTAATAACTCAACCTACTGTATCAATATAGTGGGGAGACTTCACTGATAAAGTTCTCTGAGGGTAGGTGCAAAGTTCAAGAAATTGGAGTGATTGCTCTGATATCTTAATGAGAATATCAAACCTTTTCCATGCCTCAAGGAGGAAATGCAAGGGTTCTAGACACTTTACAGTTTAGGAAAAACACAAGGCAGACCAATTTTACAACTTCTGCTTGATGGTCATCAGACTTACTTGCATTAGGTTCAGCTCCTGCTCATTTTGCAAACGGACAATTCTTGCGGGTGATTTATACAGAAGCACTAATGTATCAAAAACAACACGATTACTCTGCAACCAGCCCGGCATCAGCTTAACCAAAGTCTTGACCAGTGCAAGTCCCTGAAAATACGCATCTGTGGTTTCACCCGAGTTGGCGGATGTTGGATTAGAATTTTCAGGTTGAGGAGTGACAATGACCTCATCACCCATCAAAGCTGTAGGTGGAGTAAAAGCTCCCTGAGCCATTGATGTGTCTGTTTTTGGTAAAAATTCAGGAAAGGCACTTGCAAGTATCTTCTCTGGCGACTTCGCAAGTTCTTCTCTCAATGGTTGGCCAGCATCTGACCGTATAATATACATAAACCTGGATTTTATGCCAAAAAATATAAAATTAAGAACATAAGAATCAAAAACTTCACTGATTTGTCTTTCAGGCCAACCATAGATGTATAAATTCACTTGAGAATCTCAACCTTACCGACTAAAATATTTTGGCTGGCATAAGCGACTAAGAAAATAATCAACAGCTGCTGCTGGATAACGATTTAAAAACTTGGTCAGTGGAAGTCTATATGGACTATTAATCTCACTATAAAACTGTCCCGGGGGAAGGGCAGCTTCCAAATCAATAGTCAGGGTTACAAGCTCATCAAGGAACTTCCCTGCTGCAGAAGGAAGCAGGTGGAAAAGCTCGATAATAGCTGCAAGACAATCAATAAATTAAATCAGCACATCAACATTTGCATCTGTGTGTGTGTGCAGGTACAACTTTAACCATAAAAACACAAACTAGATAATTTACCAGCAGCTATTTTTGGTTCTTCACCAGCTTTCCACAGCTTCTGACATAGTGCGAGTTTCTCGGGTTCCAACCATTTCTTAAGATGCTCTAACAATTTACCACCCAATGTAACATTGAACCAGTTGGACAGAAGTTCAAGCAGACGGGCCAGACCTTGCAAAAGAGGCATGCTAAGATTTTTGGTATGTGCCAAGTTAACCAATATAGGTCTCAGGCTGCTCTGCAGAAGTTCTTTGGGCATCCTTTGCTGTAAAATAACCTAAAAATGACAACAGAAAAAGGAGAGAACTTCAAAATTCTGACTATTGAACAGAACATATGCAAAAAGGACGACACCAAACTCAAGAAGAAAGCAACTCAACATTTCAAACTATTGGGCAGGTTACTCTTGCACAAGTAAGAAATACCACCTATTTGCTATTATATGTACTTAATTAAAGCCCATCTAAACGGGATGAGCCATCATCCAACCAAACAAACCTTCCTCACTAATCCACCCTACTTCTAAACCATCTGATGAATATAATGAGGTCAACCGCACTAAGCTAGTAAAACATAAACATAGAACAATCAGACAAAATGTTACTAAAAATAATAATGAAATTGTTTACCAAACATTTCAGTCCACCCAATAACAAATAATCAATACAAACAATAGAACAAGCTCCAAAAACCTGTCTTAAGCCCTCCTTAGCAACAGCTACAATTTCTGGCGTCCTGCTCGTCAAGGATTTGAAAAACATGGAAATAATTTTAGCACGTAATTCAGAATGATTTTGAGTTTTGAAATCTGCCCATGCCATTGCCGTACATAGTAGTTCAATGCAAGCTGTGCGGAGCTTATTTAACGATGTAACAACTTTTGGGTTCATATACTTCACAACCCACACAGTTTCATCAGCCTCAGCTATTTGCAATGCTTCTTGCAGGAAAGTCACTAGTTCTTGATTCAACTTCAGAAGAGGGGGCCTCAAAGCCAAGCAGAAATTCAAAGCAGTAACAGTTCCAACCTAAATGCCACACAATAAAGTTAATTAATAATATCAGCCAGCAGTAAACACAACAATGGGAAACAAAAAATCTACCTGTTGATCAACAGTCTTTAAACGAAGTGGACGCATTATAAGAGGCTGAAGCAAAGGTTGGTACAACGGTTCAAGCAACTCAGACACCTCACTGCCAGTTCTACTTGCCAAAAGTGCCAAACAAGACTGCACAATCTTTCTTACATTAATAGATGCATTGGCATTGAATAATTCTGATGCAAGAAATTCAACAACTCCTTGAAAACTTTGCCTCCGAGCTTCGCTGTTTGCTTCATCAACATTATTCACAACACGGAGAACCTGTGTAAGCACCTGACTTGTCTCTTCCTGCTCTTTACTAGCATATATGGGGAGCCTTTTAAGAACATATACCAGCCCACGAACAATTAGTACTTGGAAAAGGCATAAAGTTTCAACAGTGACTTTTCCAACCAAAGCACCAAGCCCCATAACTCCTCCCATTTGAGCTTGCCAAGTACTTCCATAGCAACAATGCAAAAGACGAGGTAAAAGTTGCTCAAAAACCGGTATTCGAACACTTGGAGGTGGAGAATATACAGGACTCATTGATGGACTAGAGACCATCATAGGAGTACCAGGACCTCCTTTTGACATAAGCACGTCAGCATGTCTTGAGCGTGCAAGGAAGAGAAGTGTCTCAGCAAATACGTTCAGTGCACTCAGAGCAGCTTTAGCATGCTGTCTATTCTCATCTGCCAGCACATCCACTAATGCATCTAAAAAGATTAGGGGGTCCAACTCTTTCAGATTAGAACAAGTACTATTTCTTAACTTTGAACCAACACTGGAATTCGACGAAAGCATAGGACCACCTAGCGGAGCACTTGGAGCCGATGTGTTGGCTGAGGAATTGTCTATGTGAAATAGGATTGCAAAATGGCGGCAAACATTTACAACATATTCGTCCTTCAAATCATGCAAATCAGGTTCGGCATTTGCAGCAATGATGGTCATCAAGAGAATCTTGAACACAGTTTTCTCAGCCATAAGTTGGGTCTTTGTCTTCACACCTAAGTCAGCCTGCATAAATAGTTGTTCGCCATTAAAAGCTATCAATATCAAGCAACCAAGGACAACAGAGATATTCAGCAAGGAAAAGGAGGGATAAATAATTGGAGACCAAACTGTCCTAGAACAAATAACTGAGAATGGAGTATCATCGACCACAGTCAAGTCAAAACTGAAAAATAGCAATCACACATACCCATGGTGAGCAATCTCGTAGTTAGAACACAGTAGGTTACCAATCATTAGCGGATGAGGCAAACAGTTACATGTAAAAATTGCAATAAAACTTTTCCAGAAGAAAAAAATGCTTACTCATTCTCATAGAATTGACATATGCTACTTTTTTTAATACTAACATTAACATACGAATCATTCGTAAGTTATGAAAATTCAACATAAATTAGGAAATTTTTGCAGAAAATGGCATGGAAAAAATGCATGAGAAAGGATTCACTACAGATTTGACATATACAAAAAAGAAAACAGATACGAGCATACAATTTGAGAAAATTAGTGTCGAATGCTGAAAATGGGTGCATATACATTGACATAATAATCAAGAAGTTCCATTGACTTGTAGTTTCAGTATTACAGACATGCATTAAGTTGATAAAGCCCAAAAATTGTCTTGAAATTTTCAAATAAGAGTTTGTAGTCCAACAATTACAGCCAAGTGCAATAACAAGAATGGCCCAAAACACAACTTTCTTCTCTTCCTAGTAACACCCCACATCCTTCGATGAAACTCTTCAGATATCCTAAACCCATCAAATTTGACAACAGTGCTTAAAACTTCACATCTCTAGGCAGAATGAAGGTGCTAAAAGAAAAAGAGCCTCACGCGCCATCCACGTCCTAGTCGGCAGACTAGGGGTGAATCCACTTATTGCAAATTCAAGCTTGGAGCAGGAAAGCAGCACCACAAGGGGAAGATAAAATGAAAAGCACAGCCCCTTAGTTACCTCTCTCACTCCCCCAAGTAACCACAGGGTTTCTTAAAATACCTCATATACTCGCTTTCTTTGCTATATTTTTTTATCTCTAATTGATAATAAATCTAGGAGAACAAAACATAGTCAGGTTGAGATTCTCCCACTCTTATTTCTTGTAACTTTTTAACCATTAACTTTGAGAAAGTTATGCCTGATACTCGGGGTCAGACAAAAAGACTAATCAACAAGTATGTCCATCCTAGTGTGGCTAAATCTGTGCTAAGGTTGGGAGCTGTATTAGTAAACCTGGGGTTTGAGAGTTGAAATTAACACATCTACAAATCCAACGCACCAATTAAACCAAACAATGTTCCTGTTTCAAACAGTTACAGTGGCTGATTCATCTCATTGATTTTTCCCCAGCCAATTATCATTGAAAATCACAATGACCAAAATATCACGTATGTTAACCTAGGGAAACCAAGAACGAACTTCTTTCTAATTTTACACTGCTGAAAATTCATATGATTTCACACTTAAACTAGGAGAACATGTTATCCAAAAGCAAAGAAGGCCACTGGCGATACTCGAGCACAACTAAGAAAATAATCAAAAAACTGACCACAATTACAATTCATTATCCATAAACAGTATATTGTTGTTGCAGCCTTCCACCAATAGAAACACATTACTAGAAGGCCTAGTGTCAATAATGGGAACGTGATTCAAATAAGGCCTAGCTCCAGTGGCCACTTGTAATCTCCAAGTACGAAACAGTTCTTTGTTGGAGAAAATAGGCTCCAATGGTTTCTTATAATTCCTAAATACGAACAAGCCTTTTTCCTATATCTACGGTTGAACATTCACATGACCGTGGATGGGCAATGATATTGCAGATAGAGGCCATCATGGGGGCATGGTTCAAAGTATTGGCGGATACAAACGACTCAGAACCTTCTGTTCCAATATCATAACAAGTCTCACATGACGTAGCCAAGTCATTGAGACATCTACTGTCGATGCCAAGTCATCATCATCGAATAACTTGATACAACTCTCCGATGCAGCGATATTGTTGAATATCTAACCATATTCAACTTCCATCTAAAATTTTGAGCATATCAATTGATGCCATTCGGCAATGCCACGACTGACATCAATGCACTCCGAATCAATCACCGATGCCGCGATCTTAAATCATATTGAGGCAATAACAACAGAGAGAAAAAAGAGGATGAATTGGTTGACTGTACATATCACATAAAACCTTCATTCAATGCATCCAATGAAAATATAATAGAAGGCAAGAAAGCTATGACATTTTAATGAATCAGCAATCTAAATTTAGAGTAATTAAATGGTAAGAAAGCGTTTGTACAAGTGCTTTTAGCAACAACTAAAATAAAATTTCATCAAACCAACCTTTATATCAGATGCTTCAGACCTTCTCAAAGATGGATCAACAGAGGAAACTAGAAAAGAAGACAGCTGCATAGATGTTGATCCCTCATCAGTAACATGTCCTGGCAAATTAAGCTGTGAGGACAAGCATACACGAAGAAACTTTAGTGCTTGTTTCCGGTAGAAAGCATCAACAGCCCCGTCCTTGTGCATGACAGCTGCCACAGCAAGATTTATACAACGATCTAGAGGTACCAGAAATGGAGTGGAAGGCTCAAATGTAAGAATCAAGCGAAGCCCATGCTCTGGATTTTCCTTGCACTCAAGTGCAAGAGGCTCTTTCAGAAAGCGTCTGTTACGACCACCTAATTTACCAAGGAGTTGCAATGATTTCCCACCCCAAGGATAGGGTGCAGGCCTCAGATGCGACCATAATGCCAAAATAACTTCAGACATTACATTTGCCATACTTGGTTCCAGGAAATCAGGGTTCAAGCTGTCTATCCAAAACTCTAGGGTTCTTAAACCTAAGCTCACAAGGTCATCACTCCCTTTCAGACACATGACTAGAGGCTTCATAAGACGGGGAAGATGAGGTAACAATGAACTTAAGCGTGCAGGCAAGGTTAAGCAAAGTTCCAGCAAAAGGTCCCTCGTATCTTCACCAGTAGGCCCCTCAAGCATGGCCAATAGCATATTTAAGCAAGGTTGCAGTGTAGGAATCAAATCCCGCAGCAGAAGTTCAAACTTTCCTCCAGCAAGTGCACGAAACATTGTACGAAGAAGTTGCAAATATCCAATTGGCCTCTCAACCTCAGTAGCATTTTTCATGCAAGCTTCCATGATAGCAGGCACTTGAGGCTGCAGAATACGTTCGCAATCTGAAGGAGCCTTGGCAACGGCACCAAATAAAAACCTAAAGAGATGCAAAACAAGTTTTGCTGCGGGTGAATCCGGATGCTTCAGGACATCAAGTTTGCTACTCACAAGGAAATTAACCAAAACATCCGCGAATGGCCGGAAAACCTTAGGAGCTTGCAAAAGGGTAGAAAATATGTGGACTAGCTGAGTGTTGGAAATCATGCATTCGAAAAGCTCCGGCATACACAATGAAAACATGTCCATGAGATCTCGAGGCTCCATAATAGCCAAAATCTGGGAAAAAAGATGGACCATTTCCCTTTCCTCATCCTTCTCTTTGAACAGGGCTAAGCAATGCACACCACTCTTTAATACACCAGAAGCTCTCCATACCTACCAAAGTCAGATTAAGTTAATCATGTCAATGGAATGCATAAGCAAACATCGAGTTAAGAGTTGTTAAGAGTATTTAGGTAATATGTGTAAATTATTAAGTGTTAGGGTAGTATGTATAATTCTTATTATTGTAAGTTAACTATAAATACAATGATATATGAGAATTAGGTCAAGCTTTTGACCTCTTTGTTAAATTGTTAATAGTGTTAGGGTAGTATGTGTAATTTTTATTATTATAAGTTAACTATAAACACAATGATATATGAGAACTAAGTCAAGTTTTGACCTCTTTGTTCCTCTTCAATATACTATGTTAATCCTTTACACTTAACAAGAGTTTATACCTCATCTTCTCTCATCCCTTTGAATGGTTGCGGTATTGATGAACTGGCTGTTGGAGCAAGTCCTTGTGGAGGTGTACCATGCGTGGAAGGAGAAACCTAAACACCGTAGAAGTTTAGAGTTAGAGAATTGTTAAAACCTCTGCACAGGGGAAATAAACTAGTTGCAGGACCATATAAATAACACTAAAGATGTAGCACTGCAGACTGAGAGATACAAAGAGACCTGAGACCGGGGTAAATGTGCATGAGTGATGCTCCAGATTATAGTCTTCATTCCTGAAGAACCATAACAGTGAAAATTAAAGAAACAAATAAATAAGTACAAGACTATGAATTAACCCTGTTTAGCATAGTAAAGTATTAAGCACCATTTGCATTTAATAAAAGACCACAAAAGAAAAAGGAATCCAAAAGAGGAATAATTACCCATAACCAAGGTTTTTATCAGATGCTTGCAATCACTGACTTCCTTAGAATGCTCCACAGGAACCTGAAGATTTAAAACTGCCTGCAACATCGTTGTTGTTCATGATCAGAGGGGTTAGAGGAAAAAAGAAAGAAAAGGAGGGGAACATGGTGCTTAAGGGAAAATGGCAGATTTCATTACAAAGCAAAAGCAAGTTTCAGTTGTACCTTTAACTAGTATATGATAAAAATTGATTTGCCAAAAATTATACCAGCTTCACTACCAGATGTAGACATATAATAATGACAAATCCAACGTAAATCAACAAGAGAAATAAAACCATAAACAAGCTCATTTATTGCTTTTTTTTTTAATAAAAGAAGAATCTTATGGAGGAAAAGAATGAGAGAAATTTTGCAATATCGAGGACAAGATATCCTCAAAGGAAAAAAGGAAAAATAGAGTAAAATAAAAGAATATAACTAAGAAACTAAAGGAGCCTCCCAATCTTGTTGAAAATCTGCCAAAAGCACCACTTCAAAATTTCCAGTGGCTTTTGTTCATGAAAAAATGACAAACACAATTCCTTCCCAGACTTGCTCTAAAGGAACATAACGCTCCTAAAAAGTTCTTGCATTCCACCCAAAGCAAGGACACCAAAGAATTGCCATCGATGCACAATTTCAAACCAGAAATCTGACCTGCAACTTCTTCAATGCAGCGAAAGAAACCCAAGTTTAACCAGTCACATTGAACAAGCAAGCTATCCACAAACCTCACATAAAATATAAATGCACATTCAACCTTCCACTCCTCCGACTAGTTGAGCCCAATATCAGGGCTCCTTCATCTTTTGCTATACTTTGAATGTTAAACATATTAACTGGTTCGCATCTCACATTACATCAACGAATAGCAATAGACAATAAACTAATATTTTTTGGAGACAACTATACTTTGATCTGCACAATCACCGTATTTGCTATGCTCAAAAACCTAAACCAAGAGATGTCAAACATTTGTGGGCAACTATGAAGCACCAACACATCATCTAGGCTCACATACTAGTGTCTGGCGCATTTGGGACATGGACAAATGGTGAACAAGCGAAATAGAGTATCCAAACTATCTCAAATTTAATGATTTCGGACATATCCCGGGCACCTCCAGACACACTTGGAACACCTTTACGTCGTTTCCAATCTGTTGAAGGCACTCGCAGTTGCAGGTTTCTTGCAAAATCCAACAAAGCAGATGCACATCCCATAAAAGTAACCATATAACACAGCCCATTCCATCACAACCCATAAATAGAGGTCATGGCCCATGCGTTCACTGCCAAGGATCCGTTGTTCTGCTGCTGTTGATCGAAGGTTTTAGAGAGAGAAGACTGCAGTTGCAGAGGTGCAGGACTTAGAGAGATGGGAGCGAAAGAGAAAAGAGTGGAGTTGAGTTTTGATATCTTGTTCTCAAAAAGGAAAGATAGAAGAGGGAATCTTTCTTTTACCATTTTTCATCTGCCACGTGCCACATTTCGATTGTTTATCCAGATTATTCTCTGGCCAAATACACCTTATGCAACTTATCTGAACCTTGATACTGGGATGTGGGTGGGCTTGACCCGGTGCAATTTCTAGGTATCTTTTCCTAAGCCCAATGGAATGGATTTTGTGCAGTGATTTGGATTTATGCCATGATGGACAACAATGCTTATATTTTACAAATAATTTATGTCAACCTTATACATGTATGTGGGCCAAATTTGTGAACCCGTAGTCTTATAAAATATGTTTTAGGCCAAATTTGAGAATTTTGGTCATAAGAAATATACATATATTTTATTCCATGTGTCCCCAACATGTCCATGTCTTGTTTTTAAGAAAGCTGTCTGTGACTGTGTTAGGTGTGTCCATGTCCGTATTTCTTAAGTGGGGAGCACAACGCGTTTGTGTCAATGCAATGTCAAGACCCAAATGTAAACAGTGTTAGAACAAAAAATTAGGTAAATAAAAGTTCATAATAATGAACACCAAAAAATGTACTGATTGTCAGCAGATTTTGATCAGAAAAGCTTTTCCATGTACTGCTGCATTGAATTTGCATTCATTGCCATGACTTCCACAGATTCAAAAATAGTACGAAAAAGATGCAAACAAAACAAGTTAATTAGTAGTATATTGAAGCCAGTGAATTTTAAAGTAAACACCAGTACAATAGATGTAATGGTTTTTGCTTTATAGTACTGCTACTAATAAATTGATTATAATACAAAAATAAACAGATTATACATCCACTGAAGCTCCCCCCCCCCCTCTTTCCTCTTTAATTCCTCCACTGTACTTTTTTTTCTGGGAGGAGGGTTGAAGCCCTTTAAAAATTACACATCTCGTTACTCAAGGATAAAAAAAGGGTACACTAAACTTCGGAAAATTGTGGTAACAAACACAACCATAAACATAAAGGGCAAGTTATCAAAATTACCTGCACAGGGAGTTCAAGCTTTGATCTCAGTGTAGATCGATCTTTTCCTTCCTCTCCCTCTTCCAGTAGCTACCACCAAAAATAAAGCACAAAGACTCACATAGGTACACAAGAAGTGATCTTTGATCAGAGGTTAGACGAATTTAAAGGAGTCCCACGATTACAGATTTTTCCTGTTGGGTAGTAGGCGGTCATCTTGCTAACATTTTGGCTTCTTGAACAACAAACAAGTGATTAAAACCTATACATTCCATAGGAAGAGCAAATGCATATAATCTTATGTGTACAATCACTCAAGGCAACAAGACCTTAGATTCTAACTAAGAAATTAAAACACGCCCAAAATAGAAGCTAAAGAGGGACCACTTATCATGGCATCATACCATCACCACTTCAGCAAGAAGAGAAAAGTTAAAATCTGCAACAAAAAAATGCTTCTGCGGAAACTATTACAAGAAAGAATTATATTTATGAAAAGCAATACCCTCCAAGAGTGAAAACATCAGAATCAAGTTTGCACCCAACACACTCTATTGAAGGGGAACAATATTGAATGATTAGACCTTTAACTTCCTTAATCAATCACCTATCGCATGCATTTTCTATAGCAACAAGATCCCACCCAAGTAATCATAAAAATAATTAGACCTTTAATATACAGAAACAAAAGAACACCATTTTCAATCTCCAACTAATCTAGGATGTCTGATACATCGATCAGCAAATGCTCTATTGACAAATAAGTCAACCAATGATCCAAATTTCGTTTCGAAACGGTCGAAACGTCCGAAGCATTTTTGTTTCCAAGGAGATCAAAACGAATCAGTGATAGAATCAAAAGTATAATACTTTGAGATGTTTCATAATGTTTTGAAGTGTTTTGTAATGTTTCAATTTATTTACACAATTGTTTTGGTTTCGGAATGTTTCAAGCAATTTTAAGATCGTTTGGTAAATTTCTACCAATGTTTTCCAAAAATTAACTGTTAAATTTTCTTCATTTGTTTCCAAAACTGGTCAAAACGTTTCCAACATACGTCGAAATGACTCCGTTTCCTAGGTGACCAAAACACTGCACCAAAACAAAATTTGGATCCTTGAAGTCAACATGATTCCTCATGGATATCCAGCATGACAGTTATATAGCATCTCACTTAATTTTGAGTACCTGGGGGATCGTACGTTTGAAAGTGCTAAATTTCCCGACAAAAGCATCCAAAATTCGCCCCTACAGGAAAAGTTTACACAATTTACCACGTGAAGACCGAAGAAAGACAAAGATACCAACAAGTTACATCAACTGCACAGTCAACAACTGAAAATGGAGGCACTCCAAAAACACAATATGAAACACAGACCAACAAAATCCGTGCTTCATCCATTGATGGCTGATCAACACCTTTTTCAAAAATAGGTTCCACCTGTGACCAAAGAAAAAATCAACAAATAAAGTCACTGGTCAATCACAACATGTATTCATCTATGCAGGTCAAAAGTTAAAGTGGGGCAAGGGGGAAGAAGGGGGAGAGGGAAATGTTTTTGCTTTTAGAGGACAGAGTTTGAATTTGCACCAGATTCAACATTAAGCGAGCACAAGTAGTATGAATGCTGAGTGACAATGAAGCATCATGCATGTTACTCGAGAACAGGTAGATAATCCGTGATAACTGCACCACATTGATATAGAAGAGTTAACCATTAGATATAGAATTCAGAATATCTGATTCGGCAGCAACACATATGACTAAACAAAATAACATACAAGTTACACAGATAAAAGAATGATCACAAGTCAAAATAGTGAGACAGTAAAATGTGTCATAAAATATAAGATAGGATATCAGGTGATAAAAATAAAGTCAATAATGGGCTAGGAAAAAAGGGAGCAAGTCCAGCTAAACTCTACATCAGCAGACGACCTAATTTGAAGCTATGCAAAAGTATGTCAGACCTGAGACTGTTAAAAAATATATTATTAACACCAGTGTGTCCCAATTATTTTCCCTTGATTTTGTGGGCAGCAAGGGACCAAAATTAAAGAAATAGTGATTAGTGTAAAATGAAGGTTCCAAGTACCTCAGGGTTTTAAGATCCATATTGTTGAAATCATTACTCTAAAAATATGCAAGTGCAATGACATCCAAGTAGCTGTAAAACCACAGCCTTGCTCTGTTCTTAAATTCCGAATGATGTTTTTCCCATGATTTTAGGGCCTGATTACTTTGCAGAAGCTACTACATAATTATCCCTTTATTGGAGGTTGTTATCAACAGTGACTGGCCCTGAAAAGTGTATGGTTGAACGAGAACAAAGATAAGAAAAATCCATGGAAGCCCAATACATGGACCACCAGGTCCCCCCTTTGGTGCTACAATATTTAAGACTACCTTAGACCTCGGCATGGATTTTAAATGAACTCACATGATGCCAACTCCCACCAGAGATTTTACATAGTGGAGATTACCTTACACATTACTGTGGATTTTAGGTTGACTTCATGTGATTCCAACCGGCATAGTTAGAAATATAAAGTTTTTCATAACGAGGGTTATCGTAGTCAACTAGTTTAGTGAGCATTTGCTAAATCCTACCATTAAAACTACTAGAGTTTACTGGGAAATCCTTGTCTTGACACCTGCTTTGGTCTGCCACGTGACTTTCAAATTTCTATGCTTCAGTATAGCAAGTATATAAACACAATTGAATAAGTTGAACAATATAATTTTTCAGGCTTTCTATTCTTTTACTGGTGAGAGATTGCATTATCTCTACTGGGTGATTTTCCTAAAATGACACAGAAGATTTGTAAGGTTTTCCTTCTTTCTTGTTCTCTTTCTCTCCAGCTTAATCATCTCCAAAACTCCAGACTTTGGACCTAAAACTCAACCAATTATCACCTAACATTACAAGTCTTGTGGAATTAAAACACTTTATCTATTCAACCCACACTTCCTGCTGCTGAAATGAAGAGATATTGTCTTTTCTTTCTTGCCTTTTTTTTTTTTTTGGTTCTTAATATGAGAAGACACTGTCTCTGTCGTGAGGGTGGGTGATTTAATACAGACCAGAACTGCAACTGTTCCCATCCCATTTGACTTCCTGGGAACTCTGAATGTCTTGGATGGAAATTAGGTCCTCAATGTAACCCTCAGAAAGAGAGAGGAGAAGGAGAAAGAAAGGCAGAGTAGAGAAAAGGGTCCTCACACAGGATACTTCATCTCTCCTAAACCGATACTGTGAAAGTCACAACCAACTCCAAGAAGAAAAAGAATACGAAGGGGGGAAATGGAAAAAGGGGAGGAAAAACAGCCAATATATGCCTCCTTGTCTAAATAAACATGGTATAGAGACATCATGGCATCACGTTAGAGATTTAGGAAAAGCAGTACCTGTGACAAGGAGAGATCTCCCCTAACATGATGAACAACCTCTGCCAGTAAACTATAAGCCAACGGCCTCAATGTCTCAAAGCAAGCCCGGCCAGATCCCACAAGGACCCTAACATGATTTATTAAGAAGTTCAGATGAAGTATCACAAGATCCCAATACTCTTATTTGGGTAAAAATTTCCTTTTTAATCAGAATTACACAGCATGCATCGAGCAGTCATATTACTCTAATAGTCAAATAACTAGGGTGTCGCTTACCTCAAAAAGATGCATGCATAAAAACTTGTAAGAAAACCAAGTAAAATATTTGTGCCATAACTAAGTAGACTAGGGCCTTAGCCTCACAAGTGAAATGATCTCGGTCAACGAAAGATGTAAAGAAAGCATCACAAGAGTGAACACACCAAGTGGACACAAAAGGCCAAAAACAACAAAATAAAAGACGTGTTGCCCAGTTCACATTCCAAAGTAAGACAATGCATCAGACTGAAAGTAAAGTTCTAAACTGCAACAATTTTAGAATTACAGGCAGTATATGAGATATCAATGTCACAGATAAGTGATAAGGCATCCCCTAAGCTTGCCTTGTGCATCACGCCTCCAAAAATTGGGAGTACTTAATCAGTTAATAAAATTGCAAGAACGTAATAGTCATCAAAATACGATCAAACCTTCCAATAAGGACCAGCTGAAGGCATAGCAAATATTTTTCTTTTTTTTTTGGTGTAGTCGAGAATTCAGGCATCCATAATTGGGCGTTTGATCCACATTAACCCAAATTCATGGAACCCGAAATCAATTACTCAAAACCATACTCACCTATGCCAAAAGATACAGCAAGAAATCCTGAATCATTAACTCAATTGGAACCACAGACTTAGACCCATATTAGAGGACAGGATTAGAAATGTGGCACGTTTAATTGAGGCATGCAAAACATCCACCCATTACCTGGAGCAAGAATTAGACTCCATGAAGTAATTCTGCAAAGTTACTGATATTCTAAGAGCTGCTAGTCTTAATTCATAAGCCATAGGTTGATGATTCCAAATAGCCGGAATATCAGAAAGATCACAAAAAAAAAAAAAACCTCCTCTCCGATTTTGTCTTTTACAGGACTTCCATTGGAACTGATCATTCCGGAACAGAAAGGCAACCTCACCTCTTAATTCTACTTCTCCCTCCTTGGGTTTTCAGCAAGTCCTCTTAGCTCTCAACAAGTTTGGAAACCCTGGATCAGAACTAATTGAAACAATCCAATAGCATCAATCGAGAAAATCTAGCATCGAAAATCTGAGACCTTCATATCATTAACCCAAATTAATCCAAAAAAGAGAACGCAATAGGATCCACAAACAAGATTTCCTAAGAGTACAACTATCTTCGACTCCAGCACCAAATGAATAAACTCTACATTATCTTTCTCTCAAAAAGACTGAAACAAAATTGAAAAGTGAGCACTCTCCTAATGCATAGGTAAGTTACAGTCCGAACTAAATGAAAATGGAAACTCAAAACCACCATCAACCCAAAAGAAAACAAACAAGTCATAGCCATGTACTTGCCCAAATATACAAGTTAAAAACTTTACCTCTCTTCCAACAGTGTGTCAATCAAAGGAAATAAACCCCTCTTGAAATCTGTCCCAAGAACATGTTTAAGGGCTACCAATAATTCCTACATTCAACAAGTTTACAAATCAAATCATATGAATCAATTCATATATGTACACTAGACGAGAAAATATCACAATATATGAATTCACCTTTCGAATGGAGACAGAGTCAGAACAAGTAACAAGCAGGTTCACGATGCTTTTACATATGCTCTCTTCATGTGGCCTGATATAGTCGACGCAACTCTTCAACAGGTAAGTTAAGAAAGAAACTGTCTGCAGTAATAAAGTAAGGGTATCCGTAAGAGGCGAATAGTGAATTAGTGATTATTGCGACCATAGGCCCCGTCCCTTGAAGAGGGAAGCTGCCCCTCCAGGGGTAATGTTTTGAGCACATACAGGGACGGAGACAGGAGCCAGAATTTTACTCATACAGGAGCCAAGTCTCATGTAAAAAAGTCAAACAAGTACCGTGGACTTATTTATTCTTTTATTTATTTATTTATTTATTCATATATTAAATGAAAAAGTATATTCGTTATGAAAGAAGTCACCGAGAAAAGGTATAGTTTAATACCGATTGAGTTAGTCACATATTATATCAATGTTCTTTTCTATCAAAGAATTCAATTATAATTAATCAGTGCTAAACTTTTTGGTAACATTTTTTTGATGTAGACAATCAAAAGAGTATGTGAGAAAATTATGACTCATCGTGGTGTCAAGCTTAATTTTAATAATATACAAAATTTGACCAATCTATCGAAAAATGGATAGATTGTTGATCTTCTAGTCTTAACAATTCAAATAAATCAAAAATAATAGGCAATAAAAAAATCAACACATGGATATTGCACAATCCCATAATTGAAAAACCAGCCAAACTAAATAATTTGACTGAAATGATTTTAACTAAAAGTATTTTATTAAGTATTCATTTGACAAAGAGTATTTTAACAAAATAATTTGAAACGGGTCACAAACTACATATATTTCTTAACAACTTTGATATAATCTTATGGGATAAGTTGGTGGATCCCTCCCCCAGAAACTATTGAGTGTGTATGCGGAAATGGAAATGGAAATGGAGGACCAACTCTCTTGACAGTACATAACTCCTACAAGTATTTAACATATCAGTAAGGTCCACATAAGTACAGAAGGAAGGGGGGGGGGCATGGCCCCTTTGGCCATAGAGTAGCTCCGCCGCAAATCACATATACATTAAGCAAAAACAATTTTTCTTCTTTTAAACGACAGAAAGGTAAAACACATAAGTTGGGCTTTCTTTCTTCCTACTTCTTATGTTCAATACAATTTTGTACTTTAGCGAGTGCATTCCTAATATATTCTGTCTGACACCTAGTATATTGCTCCATCAGTTTGCTGGATGCCTGAGTGCAAAAAATCAAAGGGCATTCTTTACCCCTCTTTCCCCTCCTGTCTCTCCTATTATCCTTCATTTTATCCCTGTAAACCCATCCTTTCTATTCAACATCCAACAAACCTGATAAAATCAACGTGCCCAGTCGCTCAACAGGTGTTTTCCAAAGGATTTTTAAACAAAATCTGCAACAAGCAGCACTGCAGGGAACCTTCCTATGGCAGTGGAATCTAGTTTATTTCTTCTGGAAAAACTCATAACACATATTAGAAACAATATAAACACGCAGAAAGAGAAGATTCCAGAATTCAATAAAATGGTATGATTGCAGGCAGCTCAGTTGCATCCATGCCACCTCGTCATATCAAACCTGCACCTCACTGTCTGATCACTGTCCCCATAAGGATTTGACAGGTAGATTTACACCTTCAATTAAAACTTCACAGAGATTATGCATGGAAAGTATTTCACGAACTCAATCAACCTATCAAACCAGATTGTTTTTTGATTATTTTTATTTACATTTTCTTCAAAACATTTTAGTTATATTACTAATTTTAATAGTTATCAAATCAATATTCATATGAGGAATCAAAATCCTAAATTTGAGAACCAAGAATAGTAAGATTCAAAAAAAATATTCGAACAATGATAAAAAATAGCATGTTACATATTTAAAATAGGCAAGATATTAAATATTGAACATTATTATATTTTAAAAATAATCAATTGATGGAATTGACATAATCACGTCGTCTAAATGAAAAGATGCTAACCTTTATAAATCTTTATAAAGTTGTACTTGAGTTTGTACCGCTATTACTTTTTTCTTAATGCATAATAAATTGTTCTCTCAAAATGGAAACAATGAAAGATGCATTATTTTTAACCAACAAATAGCTCGTCTTCATACCAACGAAGTTAAACTAAAATAGGAAAAGTCCATACTGATTCAAACATGTAAAATTCGAAAATCACTTCCCGCATTCAATTAAAAAATAATTTTTTGATGAAAAACAAAAACAACGCATGTATTAAAGAAGAAGAAGAAAAATTAGGGTACATTAGAGTTTAAGTAGCAATTTTTGATCAAGAAGCTTACTTGGGGTGAAGGAGACGTGTCTATGTGTGAGGTTCACAAGATGTTTGAACAGTCGACTAAGAGTCAAAGTTGCGAACAGGAAATACAGGGAGAAACGTGAGTTTTATATTTGGGGGTGAGTCTCTTCTAGCAAAACGATATTATTTTGCTATAAATAGGATTTTTTTTTAAAAATGAATAGTGAGATTCCTTCGATTCGAATCAAATCATATAATTCTAGCGATTCTTGGCCAAAAATGATTCTATACTAAGATACGAATCGAATGAGCACTAAATCAAATCATACAAATCAAATCGCAAATCGTACGATTCTAATAACAATGAATTTTATTATATTTTGATTGCCTCCAGAGTCATTAATTTGGGCAGTAAGTACATCGACTGTATTGTTAACATAATTCGTCACGACAGCTTATCCAACTAGCTCCATGAACAAATATTACTAAACATTATGAACAATGAACACGGTTCACAAGTGTCTCAAACTGATTAATATTTTTTTTTTAAATAAAATTAGCCAGCAGTACCCAGTTAACCAATCAGCCCTAAGGTGCAAATGCAGCCATCTCTTTCTTCATGTGGCTTTCTTTCTGGAGGTATCTTCCATGGCTGCATTTTAGAAAGCCACATTGGAAGATACCTGTCTGATACATACACTTGTGATGATAGAAAAGAGTGCAAACATGAAGAAGCTGCTAGATCTTCCCAATTCTTATGCTGTATATGCGATTCAGGATTTAAATAGAAGTTCAAAATATCATAGAGAGAGAGATGGTCGGGCAACCAGCAGGCAGACATAGGTAACCGACAACAGGATTCGACCATCTTGAGCAGCAAGAGAGAAAAAGATCAATGATGGCCGTATCCTAAAGAAGAAAGGAGGAGTAAGAACTAGCCTTCATTGAAGTGTGGGTGAAATCCAATTTTAAGATTCCACTTCCATTTCTTGAAATATATATTCTATTTTTTAGGATATGAAGATCGAGAGGATAACTGGGGAGTCAAATTGATGATACACAGGGATCATATTGCATCACAACACCAATAAAAGTCATTCTTGATAAGGAGGGTAAAAGTCAAAAAGAGGGATGGAAACTAACTAGCTTAAAGAACTAGGAAGGGAGAGAAAAAGATGAAGGAGAGGAAGCTAGAAATGGAGATAGGGGGACAACGAGAAGAACATGATTTCAATATAAGAATTTAGTTAGATTCAGAATCGACACGAGAACTGAACCTTGTGGATTATCTCCCTATTCCCATTTTTGTGCACTCAATTGGTTGAAAATGGTCCACTGATTGAAAAGGGTTCGCCTCGTCCTACTGTTGATTTAGAGTTTTCTGGTATTGCTTACAGTCTCACTAGTTCCCATGTCTACCAATCAGGACATTCATTGACTGCTTTAGCTCTTCCATTCAAGAAACAAATACTCGTAGGCATACTATACCTGCTACTTGGTGGGAGTTTCTCATTGTTGCCGATTACTTGAATGCCAATCAGGCCACATTTGGAGGGAATTTTGCGACTGTGATGACTGGGTTTGAGGTAGGTTAGAAAAGAAAGACCCAAGCATAATATAGAAGTAAAATTGGATAGAGCCTTCATATAGATTACAAAAGCTAATATAACATGTTTTCTTTCTCCTGGATCGAAAAACGACAAAAGTCCCCGAGAAAGAAAGCATCTTGTATCAGCTTTTCTAATCTATATCAAGGCTCTATCCAATTTTACTTCTATATTTTGTATGGTTGATTCTCTTTATTAAGAAAGTGTATTCAACGGGTCGTACTTATATAGGGAAATGAGCTCTTTATCTATTTCTGAAAAAGCAACATCCGGGTTTTTTGGTAATTAATTATTTAATATCAACAGATATTCATTTCCATTCCTAAAAATAAAGTGAGTTCATATGAAAGGAAATCTTTCCCCTTCATCTTTGATTTTCAATTTTAATTCCATTGTTAATTGATGTTTCCTGCCCTTATTATCGTTCAAATATAGGTTTTTGATTAGTCTTTTGCAGTAGATAGAATACTTATACCCTGCCTATGTCTCCTATTTCTATGATGATAAAGACCTCGATTTCTCCCGTTTCGATAGGTGCTTTTTGTGCATAGGCATCTCTGGTAATCCTTCGATGTGGTGGCTACTCTCCTTTACCTCTATCACTCAACGGAGTTGTCTTTGGTTAAGAAGTAGGATCAGTGGAGGAGCATATTTATACATAAACTCCTCTATGTAAGTTTTCTAGTTTTCAAAGACAAGCAAGGAAAAGCGAAAGGAGGGAGGGGACAAAGGCCCCAAATTTGAAAGTTCAGTCCCTTTGTAGAGTATTTCTTTTCTCTATCTAAGTTATACTAGCATAGCCAACTAGATACCTTCAAGGAAAAAAAAAAGCCAACAAGAAAACTCATCTGCTTATCAATTCTTGGTGTAATATTCACTCATACATGATTGGTGTTAGAATTTTTGACATCTGCTTACCAACTCGTCAAAGCTATTGTTTTAAGTTTGTCTATCCCCTTTGTGGTTATATTCGACACCAGTATCCCAATATATTTAGAGGAGAAAGAAATGGGATGAAGGAAAGCTGCATGTGATCAGGGAAATCAGGATAAGATGTATGTGAATCATCTTAGCCAATGAGTGGACTTGCCTATGTATGATAAATGGAAGTACATTTCAGAGGGAAGAATCTCCAAAAAAGTAGCAGTTTCTCACCACTGCCTCTTACTAGGGAATATTGAGTACAATTGACACTAGATTTCAAACACGTATTCATCTGACAATCCTAGTGCAGAATCACTCAACTTTATGTTGAGCAACATGTCGTAGAAAAACATCACTCATCTGTCATAATAAAAGCCTCACAGAAAAAATACACAATCCGTAAGCATCTGAGATGTTGTCTCCTTTATTTCCCTAGTATTTAGAAAAATATACTCATCAAAAGAGCAACTGAAAGTAGATGCATTTGAGCTACTCAACTTCATTGCGCAACAAAAGCAACTGAAAGCAACTGCTAGAATTAAAGGAGAGACCAGAGTTGGCTTGAAAAGCAAATTCAATTCAGATACAGAACAGGATATAGCAGAGCAGCAAACCAATAAAGCTTTCGTGAAATAGAGAAATAGCTCCATAAAGATAGCATTCTAGCAGCTCACAGATGATAGTTTCAAAAAAATAACACAAAAAAGAACCAGCACTTACCTTAACCTGGGCGCCTTTTAATTCAATGAAGTGAGTCTTGAGATGGGGCGGAACCTTGTCAGGACCCGGAACAGAAATTGCGGCGACCATCAATGGCAACAAATGAGGAATGTTGGTCTGAACAAGCCGGCCATACAACTGAAACAGAAACATAACCACCAGGGGACTCTCCGTAACAATCTTGAACGACCTGGTACTCGGGTTAAGCTGCCCAACATATCCAGCACTTGGACCTAGTGGATCGGACAACTCCATTGGCCTCACATCTTCCCCACCTACCGATGAACTTAAAGTCGACGATGACATAGACCCCAAAACCGCAACTGGAGCCGAAACCGCCCCACTTTCAAAGAAATAAGTTACAGTGGCCCTAAAGTTCTGGTAAATTCTACACACAAAGTCCAAAAAGGGCTGAACTTCATTTTCGGAGGTTGGTCTAAAATTCCTAAGCAAATCGAAGATAATCCTAATGCATATTAACCCATTCTCTTCGTTATCGGTGGTGAGTACATGTATTGCAACCTTCAAGAGTTCCTGAACGAAGGGCCGAAGGACTTCACTGTGAGGAAGACGATTGAGAATTTCCACCACAATGTTCCGGAGCTTGTGCTCGGGGTTATCGGCGAATTGGGGCTTCGTTATGTGATACAGAATCGCGGAGAATGCCCGAAAATAACACTTTAGGAAATTCAAGTACTCCCCTGTGTGTGTGATCTCTAAACTGTCCCGTACCTCCATCGCCATTTGTAGCCTCGTCTGAATTGCTGTTTCAAAACAGAACAAAACAAAATCAAAAACAAATATGTAACAAAACCGTACGCAAACCTGAATAAGTAAGAACAGAGAGAGAGTACGTAGGTCGGGTTCTATGAGGTGGCGAGCGTGTTGCTCGAAATTCTTAATGGGACTCATGGTGACAAAACCCTAGGATTGTAGATTGTGTAAGCAAACGAAGAAATTAGAATAAAATTTGTAATCTAGGGTTTTGGAGAGAGAGAGAAGATTATGAAGAGGTTTTATTTGAGGTCGTCTTTACAATTGAGACTGTACAACGGATAGTGAGGGTTTAGGGTTTGTTTGGATGGAGAAGGTGATTTGGTGGATAAATAGGAAGTGAAATTGACTTTGGTGCGAAATTGTTCGTTCGTCGGAGGGTTTTATGAGAGGTGAGGCGGTTTGTGAGTGATCGTCCAAACAGTCGCTCTCTCTCCGACTCTCCGTTTCTTCGTCCGGGTCGTGGACGAGTCGGTAATTTAAAACAAATAGCAA
The DNA here is from genome assembly GCA_023539305.1 of Ilex asprella. NCBI lineage: Eukaryota > Viridiplantae > Streptophyta > Magnoliopsida > Aquifoliales > Aquifoliaceae > Ilex > Ilex asprella. The sequence continues at coordinate 26,645,249 of CM042190.1, forward strand.
ATTGAGATTAGGAGAATTACATCTGACCTCCCCGAAGGTTTGTCACTAAATTACAAAGGTCCTTAAGATATGAAAAATAGTACTTCTAACCCCTAAAGTTTGTACCAACATTCAATTAAAACCCCAGTAATTATTACATTTTATCAAAAAAACCCCCAAAATAAGAATTTCATTTTAAGTATACCCTCTCTTTCCTCACACTAACCCCACCGCCACCTCCACCTCCACTAAGGTCCACTGTCCCTAATAAGCCCCAAGCCCCCAATTGAGACCAAGGGGTGCAACTCGGGGAATTGGACGGGTTAGATAGTCAATTCTAGTCTAATCTTAGGTATATAATTTTTAACCCTAACCCTACTTTAGGTTGAGAAACTCAACTTGAGCACTGTCCGAGTTTAATTCGGGCGGGCTTAGGTTGAATTCGGATTCACTGTAAGAAGGACATAGAGAGGGGGAATAATTATAAATTCATAAAACAATCCATGTATTTCATTCATAACAGTGCACGATTATTGATCATCTGCTTTCACATCAAAAATCTAGTGATCTCAAAGCACAATCCCATAAAAATATAGAAATTAGATCCATAAAAATATTAAATTTAAAACATCACACTATTACCATTAATTATGCATAACAAAGTAGCAAGCAACAACACACATGACGATGAAGTAAAAATTAAAAAAAATGCTAATACTAATACTTTATATATATATATATATATATATATTTATTTATTTATTTAATTTGTCTGATTCGGGTTGAATTCGGGTTCTCAATGCCTAAACCCGAGTCCGACCCAAATTAAATTCGGGTTGGAGTTTTTTGACTCAAGCCAACTCAAGTATTAAAAACTCTAGTTCAAGGCCTAATTTTTCGGATTGAAATCGGATTGTCCAACCTAAATTGCACCCCTACCTAAACCCCTATCCAATCCAAAATCAACCCATCCTTCCCCCCAGCAACCCATCCACCACAACCCCCCATACCCACCATTCAATAATATGGGGAAAATCAACCTTCTTCCTCTCCCATTTGCCACTCAATCCCCCAACCCCATAATCTGATTGTAAACTAATTAGAATAATTTACATAGACATATATCTATATAATAAAGTAGAGCTGAGTTTGAATCTAAAAGACAAATAGAGATCCAGATCGTTTTAACACAAAATATAAACAAATCTAACGACCAACGTAATTCCAACATAAAAAAGGGTTCAGTTCTTCTCAAAAAATTTGATCTAACGGTGTACAAGTAATGTTGAATTTTCTTTTCCCGCCCAATAACATTTTCTTTTTAAATTTTGATTACCTAATCCTAATTGATGTTTGAATTTTCATTTTTTCGTTCAAAAATTTGAGTAAGTCATTCATCTCATATACAACTCAAGACTCCTATTGCTCATGTACCTCTCTCTCTTTCACATTCATACAATGTCTTTCTCCCTCCCTCAGTCTTTTCTCTCTTATTTTCTCTCTGTCTATGTAGAAAACACACAGAATAATTTTTTTGGTAATATATTTTTAGAAAGGCTATACAATTCATTGAATTTGAAGAATATAAGAGCTGAATAGTGTTTGATACAACCCCTACGGTGAGCAGAATGGACTATTTTTCGGTCATTGCATTTGTAGGATCATTCCTTTCACTTGATGGGCTGTCCTTTTCAGGGTCATACACGTTGCCAGACTTCTTGGATGCATCAATAGGCAAGATACTGAAGGTAAGAAATCCAAACTCAGATTTGAGACAGCTTGCGGTTGAGATGATATGTGATTCGATGCATGGCTATTTTCTTGGTCTAAAATATAGAAAGTATTTTGATATCCCATAAAAGTAGTTAATCTTACCTAAGTGAAAATTATTTGATGAGGGATTCAGATTGATGACTAAAATATGGAATGTTATAGTAGATCGAGCTGCTAGACTCTGAGTTCCTGATCCAGGTTTGTTTAATATTCATGATTTTTATTATTGTTTCATCTACTATCACTAAAAAATTGTTTATGTTGTTGATTTGATTATTATGCAACTACCACTAAAATCCGTTTTTATCTCTTCAATGTCCAATGTCAAATTTTTTTTTGTATGTGGACATATAAGAAATTAGGAGTATGTTTGCACATTTGAATTTGTTTTTTACTCCTTGGCACCGCTACAACATTATTTAGTTCATAAATAATTTTAACAATATTTAGTTCATAAATAATTTTAACATTATTTAGTTCATAAATAATTTAAACATTATTAAGTTCATAAATAAGTTAAACATTATTAAGTTCATAAATAAATTAAACATTATTAAGTTCATAAATAATTTTAATAATATTTAATTCATAAATAATTTAAACATTATTAAGTTCATAAATAGCTTAAACATTATTACGTTCATAAATAACTTAAACATTATTAAGTTCATAAATAAATTAAAAATTATGAATTTCATAAATAATTTAAATATTATTAAATTCATAAATAATTTAAACAGTATTAAGTTCATAAATA
>CM042190.1:26652757-26686789 GCA_023539305.1 Ilex asprella
AAACCAAACATATTCAATAAAAAAAATATACAAACACCAATATATATATACCCATCACACACACACTATATACACACACACACACAGTTGTCTCAATCCATAGAACAGTTTAGTATTGCAGAGATCCATTTCTCTCTCTAGATCGAAACTCCAAGAGAATATCAATGGTGTTGTCTTAGTCCAGAGCTTCACTCATTGCTCTGTTTGCAGTAATCGCTACTATTTTTTCTCTCATCGGAGCCTCTCTCGCCGTCGAGGCTCCTACGCCTGCCCCTGATTCATCTGTTGGAGATATCTCGTCGTTGCCTTCATTACTTTTCTCTTTGGATCTGCACTCAAGATCTGAACATCTCTCTGTTTGATGAGGTTGTTTCTTCTGGTTTGGCTGATATTGTGTTCGTGAGTGACTATTGGATGATCGTATATAGCGTTGGTATGTATATAGAGTATTGATTTGTCTTTGTATTTTGGCTTTTTTTCGATCTGAAAAAGAACAAAGAGACAGAGAAAACGTTAGAGAAGAAGATGTCTAAAGAGAGAGAGAGAGAGAGAGAGAGAGAGAGAGAGAGAAAGAAGAAGAAAAAAAAAGTAATGAAGACTTTTGCAGCTAAGAGGACTCAAAGGGTAGACCTCATTAAAAATCAAAATTGTTCTCCTTGTTTCCAAAGAAAACCTTGAAAACAAGTTTTAACTTGTTTTCTGTTTTTGTGTCTCAAATCTCATTTTTTCTGAAAATTTTGAGAACAAAAATGTTAAACAAATAGATTTTGGACATTTTTAAAATTTTGAGAACAAAAAACTATTTTGCAGAAGCTAACCAAACACGCCAAAGATTTCCCCAAAACTCCGCTCTGATACCTTCTAAAGTGAAATAGGCACGTGCACGAGGTAGAAAGTCTGCCTGAGTCGTGCGGCCCCAGGTGATGCCTATTGTAGTGTAACACCTAGGTTCAGCCTTCTCCTTGCCGAGTTTGGCTTCTGATCTCTCTCTGAGTCTCTAGTTCGTAACCTTCTACTACCAATCTTCTCCTGCTACTCGTTTCGTTTGTTTCGTTGAGCTCGTGGGGATACATATTTATCTATGGGCAGTCTTTTAGCAAACCGAGCCTGGAAAGCATAAGAATGTCTTTTTTTGCATAAAGAGCTGAACCGGCGGCAAGATCAAGGCACTTACCCGCAACAATGAGTGTTGCTTATTAAAGGCAGCGAAGTCACTAGCTAGAATTAGGGGAAACGCTAGGCTACTAGAAGGGAACGACTCTACACCCGGAAAAATTCGTTTTGAGTATGGTGAAGAGCTTACTTATGAGCAAGGTGACCGTATTAAAGAGAATATTCGGGACATCAAAGCCGATATGATTGTAATCTCGTCCTTAGTTGCCAAAGATAATGGAGGTTTCAATCCGACGGATCAACCTTAATTGGCAGGTAAAATGAGGCCTCGACCATTTATCATTGACCAAGTCTTTAGTTCGACCCTTGTGCTTAATTATATCACCAGCATCTTCAGTTACTAAGGTATAACTCTTAGGTGCTAAGAAGATACCTCTCTTTACAAAGTGCTCTCACTTGTTTTCAAACTTTTCTTTAAAAATTTTGGAAACACGGAGACAGGGCTTTTCTTTAATGAGGTTTGCCTTTCGAGTCCCCTTAGCATCAAAATGCTTCCTTTTTTTCCCCTTCCTCTCTCTTTACATTTTGCCCATCAAACAGAACGACAAAAGAAGCTTAGATCCAACATCTTCTCCAGTTTCAGATTCGTCTCTCTCTCTATCACAACAACTACAGATTCAGATCTACACAGATATGTGAGTGTCTGCGTGTGTGTGTTTGTATGTCTGTGTGTGTGTTCGTGTGAGTGTGTTTTGTGGAGACAGAGAGAGGGGAAAGAAAGGCAGAGATGTGAATTGTGATTATTGTCCAAATATATTTTATAATTTTTGTTTTTTAAAACTATTTTAAAAAATATAAAACCAAATATGTTTTGTAATCTAAAATTTTTTAAAAACAATGTCTTTAATTTTTTCTCAAAAATAGTTTTCGGATACTGTTTTTTGAAAATGTAAATCAAACATGCCCCTAATTTTCGGTATCATACCAAATGCGGTACCTTAGTGAATTCCGCTCTATTTTTATTTTCCTAACCTCGCTAAATTATGAGATTTAAACATAATGTTGGTAAAGTAGTAAAAGTGGGAATCTTCCTTATCTTATCACCAACATGAAGCACACATCATCTACTAATGGCTTTTGATTAACCATCAAAAGTGTTATTTTATTATATTTAATGATTGGTTAATTGCATATTATTTGTTATTAAATGAGTTAAATTCCTTGATTTTCTAGTTTGATACTTTTTCTAGTTGTTTGATTTATTTTGCAGGCAAATTAATTGATTTACAGTAATAATGGATAATGCAAGTGAATCAATTACTAGAAGAAGAATCATAACTGATAAAGATTGAAGAGTCAAGATTGAGATAGGAAGACTTGAAGATAAATCAGCAATTCAATCCTTATAAGAGTCCAAGTTTGAAGAAAACTCAATTAAAGTTGGATTTGGAAAGTATTCTAGAAGATAAGGATTTGACATGTCTTTAGTATTTTAATCATAACTTTTGACTCCGATATCCGATTGACCTGATTTTTGCGGGGTTGGAAATAAGACTCCAAGGGCTACAAAAGTGTATTTCACGAAAAATTCGTGATTCAGCCTCTAAATATGCAAAATTCCAGCTCGAAGTCTGGACAGATTTTGTACCCGCGAAGCAAAGATTTTATGCACGGAATTTGACCTAACAAGACTTCTATTTGGCAAAGGAAGTTCTTTCAAGCCAACCCTAGATCTCCTACCTGTACCTAGGATTTATTTTATTATAAATAGGGGTTCTCATCTTAGGATTAGGAATCCTTTTTTTCATCTTTTTATTTTGTTATTCGTTTATCATGTCCGGCTAGAAAGCTCCGCTAGGGCTAGGGAAAAATCTCTCAACGGAGTACGGTATTTTTATTGACTTTTGTACTTAATGATTTATGTTATTGTGTTAATTTAATTCCTAATATTTTAGCAAAGTGTTTATGCTGTAAAAACTCCTGAGTTGTTGTGTCACGTACATCGATTGCTTGAGTTTCCCTGCGTGTAAATCACTGGTTATTCCATGCTGGTAGAATTAATATGATTTCATAAAATAATATGATTGAATGATTATTCAGGTTCCTGGTAGTCTTTTGATTATAACTTTCGGATTGACAACTTGATTTGTTAATTGGGTTAACTGACATTTAATTCTTATTTCAAGTCAAATATTTGAGTCTTTAATTATTACTGTATGAAGTTGAGAGGGAGTACCTAATGCTCTAGTATTTTTATTATTGTTTTATTTACCAAAATTAATCTTTGTCATCCAACAACTCTTCAAATAAACTCTTTTTCTTTTAAAGTATTTTTAGTTTTTGTGTGATTGTTTTCTTGTTGAAATTCCTCGTGGGATCGACCTCGGACTTCCGAGAGTATATTACTCTGCTCAACCTGCGCTTGAGTTTACACTTTTAAAGTTGAAGCAGCTTTCAATCCCCTGATGCAAATTGAATGAGAGAGAACTGCACTTACCCCCCTTAAAAGGCACCAGAAAAGACAATGCCCTTGAAATAGAACAAAAAGGAATGCATGTAATCATCCTAATTCATTGCATTAAGCATGTAAAACATGTGCAGCAATATATCCAATCATGTGTGGTATTGTTTTAGTTCTGTATTTAATATTAACAAATCTTGGGGTGGTTTGTCTAAAGTATTTGCTTGATCACATGGTACTTGGCGGAACTTTAGGCGGCTCAACAACTCTCAGATTGACACGTGTATAAGGTATAGGCATTATGAAACTCAAGAGACGCTGAGGAACGGAGCTGAGGAAGAACGACTCGAAGGAGTCAAGTACACATCTTGACACCAGCATTTAAGATGACTTTATAGCTCATTTATGGCGGTGTGATTGATTTAGACAATTATTAATGACCGCCTGCACCCTCAAAAGCCTAGGCCTGCGAGTCATGATTGCTTATCATTAATGGCTATCACACCAAGTATACATTCTTTGAGTATCCCAAGGCAGTGTTCCCCGGGCATTGAACGCTCGGGAATAGGTGTTTGGTGTCGATCAGAGGGACTTGATTTCCTCGAGGATAGCCATGGGTCCTCGGCGACGTGGAGCTGAGCACTTATCCTATCGCCCGAACATTAAAGATGCGAAGATTTGAGTGGAGAACATTCATTACGCATGGGAAAGGGTGTTAGACATTAAATGCTAAGATGAGACTTAAAGTCTTCGCACTCATTGCTATTCCAAATACGCAATATGAACCCAAATAAAGCAGTACATTGTGCTGAAGCTTACAAGCTGATATTAACTTAAGTTTCGAAGGGGATAAGCCGGGTGTTCACTCGACCTCTTTCCTGACGCTCTATTAGCTGTTTTCAGATCGTTCATCATAAGGATCGCTATCTGAATTTATTGCAGGAATACCCCCCGTGCAATACTAACCCAACATGTACATGGATAATGTTGTGTATGAATTGACAAGTATAATGTGTCAACTAAAAATCTAGTATTAGTTAGCCCTTTTTCTAAATCAAACTAATAATATACCTGGTCCAGTTTTTTTTTGTAAAAATGGGTACTTTTTTGAACCTATAAGAATTCATGCGCGTACCTGGACCTAATAATCGGGTGAAACGGTTTCGTGTCTTGTTCCAAAAAAACCCTCTAATCATATATCATTCATTTATATAAATGAGTCAAACTATCACACCCATATACGACTCATTTATTATACGAGTTACTTGACACAATTTTTATGTCACATGTTTAATAAGATAATTGATTAGAGTTTTTCAAGTCCACACAAAAAATACCAACTCGCTACACTTATGTAATGTTTTGATTATTTATTATAACAACAAATTATGACTGAGCAAAAATGTGGTGCACAACAACGAATGTGAAAGAAATCACAATTCTTGAGGTGAGGTAGAGATTAAGAGACCTAATTTTTTTTTTTAGAAATTTATAGTGTCATTGTTAATGGGTTAAACAAGTTGAAACAAATTTATAAATTAAACACAAAACTAATTTGTTTATTTCAACGGTCTGCCGAGTTAACCCATTAATCATCCGAACCCGTTAAAACTATACTCAAACTCATTAAATCTGTGTTGTGTTCATGTCAATTTCACGAATCGTGTTTTGAATTATCAGATCTACACATACTAGATCAATAAGTGAAAGAAAAATATCATAAAATTTGCTCACATGATGCTAGCTAGATGGATTTATCATACTTATTAAAAAAATGAGTTTTCATATTAAAATCGAGTTTCTGTGATTGATCATAACTTAGCTCCTTTATTATTTGGGTTAGAGTGTGTCATTTCAAGTTCATGTACAACAATAGTTAGTCATAACCTATAATTTTGTGTCTACTTATAAATCTAATGGTCTCCAAAATAGGAAAAAAAACATTAGCTGTAACGGTGACATCACGTTATTATTGTTATGTAATATCATTATTCAATAAAAAATATAATAAATAAGTAGGTAGATCTCACATGCTATAGTAATCACCTCTGTCATGTTATTTAATAACCCATTTATAAATTTATTATTGAATAATAATATAACGAGTCAATAATAATGGGATTTCACTGCTAAACCAAATATTTACTCCCAAAATTGAGTCCCACCAAAATAGTTAGCAGTAGGACTTAAACTGTGGGGTCCAGAGGAGAGGAGGCAGGTCCAAATCAAGGTAAGGAGTCGGGTATCCTTAAAGACCACTTTTGTTTGGTTTCTCAATGAATGTGATTTTTGGCAAATGGATTGAGAAAATATAACCACCAAGTATCACTGTCAATTAACAGACTTCTAGTGAAGTGGACGCGAAGAAATGAAGCCCATGATTTTTCTTAACTTAAATTAAACTAATCAAAATCATCCCACCTTTACGACCGAACCACCTCTCTCTCTCTCTCTCTACATGCTTCATATTAAAACAGAAAGAGATATTTGTAGTTGTAGCCACCCTCATTCATCACAAACACCTATCTCTCTCTCTCTAACTCTTTGTGGTGTGTTTGCATGCATGGTGTAGAGATTTAGAACAGGAAATTCTGCAGTGCTGAACATGGAGAGAGAAGAGGGATTGGTGGTGAGAGGACGTGTAGAGATCGACATGCGCAAACCCTTTCGCTCGGTGAAAGAAGCAGTTATGTTGTTTGGGGAAAAGGTTTTAGCTGGGGAAATCTATGCCAACAAGCTCAAAGAGGTTTGATCTCTCTCTCTGTCTCTCTCTTACCCCCCCCCCCCGCGGCTCAGACAATTAACATATACAAATGTCATTATTTTTCTGTCAGATGGAAACCAAAAGAAGGGAAAATGGACAACACCAATCCAAATTCGGAGCTGTGACAGCCGAACTTGAAGAGACAAAGCAAAGCCTTCAAAAGGCAAAAGAAGAAGGTACTTTCATGGCTTGTTGCCTTCAATCTCTAAAAAAAGACCTTGAACAGACAAAGAGAGAGTTACAACAGTTGAAGGCAAGAGAACCTTTTAAAGAGCCAGATGATCCCGAAATTGAAGAGCTCAAGTTCATAGAAAACACAAGCAGAGTTGCAGTCAAGCCACAGACAGAAGATGGTTTTGCTCATCAGTTTGAGAAGAAGAGGTCTGTCAAGTTTGCGAGTCCTCCTTCACTGGAAAAGTTGATTATGAGCAGAGATGTAGATGTTAACATGGTGGAGACTCACCCTTCCCTTGAGAAGAAGATGAAGAGGAAGACTCTAATCCCTTTGATTGGAGGGTTGTTTTTGAAAAAGAAAGGAGGCCAAGGCCAAGGCCAAGAGAGTGAGACTACCCTTAAATGAACATGTAATGTGATTATCATAGGCTGAAGTGAGGCACATCTTTTTTGGGACAGAGCAATACAGCATTACAATTGCTTGTGTAAAATGTTTCTGAATGTTGTTTTTGCATTTTTTTTTTCTTTTCGAATTCAAGTAATCTGCTATTCCTAAGATTGTTTTTCCTCTAAATATTTTTTCTTGGCATTCTTTTTGATTGGGTTTGGGAGGTACCAAGCTGATAATGGCTTTGGACTAGAAGGATAAAATGATGTAGAATGTGTTTGGATGATCCATGAGTGATCTATATATATAAGAAAGTATATTTTATGTTATGAATCTAAAACACATGGACTTTCCTTCATTCTTGTTCTTAATCATTTGCCTTTAGCCCACTTAACAGTGTTAAACAGCGTCTGAAAATCTAGAAACAAGCATATATTTTGCAACATCTTTCATAATAATGTGAAGAAAGTGAAAGAGGAACAAAAGTCTCTTGCGGATCGCAGCCCATTGGATTGGAACAACTCCCTTTATTTTTTGGCTCTTTAAGCTAGGCAGGTTGGCCCACCTATGGACCAATGTCTAGGCCCAATGGATAAGCCCACAGTCTAACCCATTAGTATTGAATTTTTTTTTTAAACGTAAGTGATATTTCAAGATTTTCAAGAACAAAAACTTTGGAGAACAAAAGGACCAACCGTGGGCCATGTTTTTGGATGGACTAGGCAGCTTAGGCCGTTGACCTGTCAATGACCCAAACTTCCCAACGTAGTCCTGTCTTAGACTGTTGATTGGAGGGCCAAGTAGGCCCAGCCCATTCCTAACCGTCGTGCACATCACACACGTTTTACAGATGCAACAGCAAGCCATGGTGTGGTAGGAGAAGAGGTAAATCAAATTACTTCAAATTTATAATAAAACATATAGCTATTATTTTATTTTATAAAAGAGCTAGGTTTCTGAATCCATAAAGAAGTGAACAATTTACTATCAACCCCGTATTGACTAAGGCTAAAAAGTTTCGCAACTAATACCAAACAAATTTTATGTTGAAGTGCATACGTTATTTTTCTTTAGTTCAATGGTTAGGAGTATCCATATCAATTTATGCGCATCTTAATTAATTTTCTCCTTTGTACGATAAAAAACAGGTTATTCACATCGAAACGAGATATTCATGAGAGATAAATTCCTTACAACCTGATTCTAAAGAATTGTCAAAACTCAAACGTAATACTTCTAAATTTACAGTTCATTCCGAATAAACATCACATTCATACCAAACAGACTTCCAATAGGACACAACCTTGCTAATGAAGGTAAAGACAGTTAAGAAATCATAAACAACCTCTTTCTTTTTTTTTTTTCTCTTTTTAGAATTTCCAGAATATTGATGGTCCAATCATATTTATTCCTTCCCCAGTCCATAATGAGATCATGAACTCTTTATAGCGCCATTTTCTCAACTTCTTTTTAGTGTCATTTTTCTCTCCTTGAACTTAGGAAATACAAGCTCTAATTTTGAATTTTTTTTTCTATAGGGTGTCGATATTTACACTAATTATTCTATTGCACTCAGCTGTTAGTCATCGTAAGTTGATTTGAATTAGAACATGTTCTTAAAGAGACAAATGTGACTAACTTTTAGGGTGTGTAGAAAAGGATTGAACTTAAAACCTCTAAAATACTAAAGACTAACCCCAATCACTAAACTACCATTAAGAATTTCTAATTTTTAAATTAAAGTAAGCATTAACATGTTCATAACCATAGAAGGAGGAATGGAACACAAATCCCAAGTTGACCCCATGCTGCCTCAAGGTGATAATGCACCAGAGAGTTAGTCAACGTCCAAAAAAACCAATCAAATGTTACATACACAACAAACAAAGAAACATAGAAACAAACCGACAGCAAATCCAATTCAGAGCATGGTGAAGATTTTCCCTCACATACCTTAGTTAATTATAAGCTCCATCTTTCACACATGCACTTGTTTATCTGCCCATTTCACAATTCCCACCTCTCTCTCTCTCTCACACCTAAAAATAGAACAAATGTATTATTATGGTCGGTAAGTCGGTTGAATTGAATAGAGAGGTGGCGAAGGCATGGATGTGTTCATTAACATATAAAAAAAAACTTTGCACATGTATGCATGTGAACACTTCCACTACTCAAAAGACAAAAACTTCCTCTTAACGAGCCCTAGTCTACACCACTATGAGCCACCAGCACCAGCTTACCCTTCCTTCACCGAATCACCTTGTGGCTTTTCACAGTAGCTTGTCGTTTTGCAGGATTTTCCGGCTGAATTCATGGATGTAAAAGGACCACCATTGAGTGTATATTCAAGAAGCAATCCGAAGACCACGAATTTTCTTTCGATTTTTGGAAGTTTCGAATCAAGTTTGTCAAGTTTGAGTATGATCATGCCCGACTTGTTTGTGATTGATCAACCTTGGCTTGAGCAAAACTTATGTTCTTTCTCAAGCCAGAAAATGGCAAGCATAAGAGTCAAATTCAAAGTCAATTCGAGTTTAATTTTTCAGCAAAAAAATCAAATATTAAACCCTTTAATTAAATATTAAATCCTAAAGAGGGAGAATTAAATGTCCATAATCGAAATCTATTTTAAAATAAGATTGAGCTTGTTCATCTTTTATTAATTTAGGGCATAGCAATGACATTCCTAGTATGCAAATACAGTACTGCCATTTTGATTGGGAGTTATTGAAAGCAACAGAGGAAGGTATAGAATTCTTCCATATGGCCGATTTGGAATTGAACTACGCACAGGTGATAAAATTTGGAATTACCTTTTGTACAAATGGAATGTACAAGTCCCTTCAGAAAAGTCCCTTTCAGAAATACTTCATTTCGAATTTTGGTAACCTCTTGGAGGCAAGTCAGGAGAAATTTATTCTTTATAAATACCTTAGTTTTGACGTGGAGTACTTATTTTTGACCGGACCGAGTAGAGGATTAGTTGAGGTGCGCATAAGTTGGCTTAAACACCCATGACCGTTGAACCAAAAAAGAAAGAAAAGAAAAACCTTACCTTCTGGCCGGTTTTAAGGCCTAATTTAACTACAGCAATGGTCTTGAGGGAATAATTAGGTACCCCAAAGCAATCCATCTTTAAAAAAAACTTAAGTCAATCTCTCAACTCGTGAAGGGATCGGTCGGTTTTGTTGTCATTACACATCAGAAGATTCCCACACATTTCTCAATTTTAATGGCCCCTATGGCCTTGAGTGTTGACTTAGTACTGATTCCCCCACCATTTCCAGCAAAAAATTCTGGCAAATTTATCATTTTCTTTGCTGGTTTTTGAGGTCCCAATCGAAACAACACCGTTTCTGTTTATTATAGGCACTGATTCCCTGCTCAATAATGGGTTTATTTTCTAATCCCATTACGAAGCTTCAGCAGTCTCATTATAATGCGGGGAAGATCTCAGCAGTACACCAACCTGACTAGTTAATAATCCCATTAGTTTTGTAGACTAATTTTTTCGAAATTCATCCTGCAGACTTGAAAAAAAAAGGTTGCACAGGCTCCCGCCATTGCGGGTTTGTGGTGGGTTATAATATATGCAGTCTTATCCTGTGCCCAGAGATATTGTTTCCGTGATTCTAATAGTTGACGCTCAGATCACAATACTCACCCTCCGGGATGAAGGTATTGTTCCTGCAGACTGCTGCACTGAATCTGTGCACCGTATTATATATATACAGCATTTTATATGGAAACAGCAAAAGAAAAATCATTTTCCAAGGCTTAATTCCTGATTCTTACGGTACTATGACTCCTGATTAATCTATTATACAACCTAATATACGCAACCATTGACCTAATCCTTACTTTCTCTCTCTTAACGTGCCATTTTCTGATTGGGTAAACCCAAAAAATGGCTGTATTAAAAGTGAAAATTCTGGTGGCCAAGTTTAGCTCAGCCACAAGCCAGATTGCAACCACCCAAGCCTTTGCACTTAAACAAACTTCCAACAGCCCATCCAATATACATTAACATGTGCCATTGTGCTTATTCATAGGATTCTTATACTTTTATAGTCCCTCATGATTATCAGAGACAAAAGGCCAGAAGCAAAGAGAGAGAATCCCAAGAAAAGGAAGAGGAGGACCATGAAGAGCCCTTTTTGCATGCCAAGGCTGAGAGGCAATACTTGCACAAGAAAAAGCAACCGGTTATCGCCCATGTCGTTGATCGATCGCCTCCGTGAGGCGGTGTTCCGGTTGATCATGTTGTCTGCTCTCTCCAAGGCTACACATGAGAGCAGATCGTCTAATTCACAGAGGCCTTATTGCTCCCATGACCCTTATAGCAGTGAAGCAGTTGCTGACTGCATAGAGTTTATTAAGAAGTCGGCAACAACGGATGAGAACCGAGACTCCACTGCTAGTAGCTCCATTGATGGTGCCACTGGGGTGGCCATACCCGTGCCAGCTATGTGATGCACATCCAGAAACGAAGCCAGGGTTCGCAAAAAATGACAGATTGAGAAGCACAAGAGAAGTTACTGTTCAAACAGCGAGATTTTCGAAAATCCAAGAAGGTCATAACTACTTTATGTCCTTGACCAGATCGTGTATCAGATTAGAGACATTGATTTTTCATTTTTTTTTCCAGTTTGTATATTGCTTGGAGGGTGGTCATGTCAAAATTGTATGAGATAAATTGTAAATTGGTATGAAAAAACATAGAGGGAATTGTAGGGTATTTTGATTGATTTTTTTGGGTTTTTGTTTGCACGAGTGTGTTCAAATCTTATTGATTCAAAGTACTTTGTCTTGTTAATCAAATACATGTTCATTTACCCCGGATAAAAGGGCTGTTTATGTTCCTTCTTTGGCCTTTTAAAATTGGATTGTTTGGTGGGTCCAAGGTGAAATCTGATAGAACTGGGACAAATTTTACCAAATTTTGAATACCAAATCAATGTAAACTATAGGATCAATAAATTCCACAAACTCTCACTAACTATTCAGTAGCTATCATTATGACACATCATTTAAGGTTCGAAAATTTGGTAAAACTTGGGTGAAGACATTATTTCCTAAATAAAAGTGGGAACCAATTGAACAATTTGAAGCAAGGAGAGCATCATTTGATTTATTTCTTAATGGTGTGTTGGTGTGTCAACTGTTCATTGATTACCCGTGTAAACAATCCAAGAGAAATATAAGAAATAAGAAAAGATGAGACTAGGATTTCATTGATACTGTATATAATAATTGAATACAAAAGAAGAGTTTTAACCTAAATAGAAAGAGACTATATATAGGTTAAAACAAAGGAAACTGAAAAGACATGAAAAATAAAATACTATTATATCCTTAATAATAAAAACAACCCTATATTTCTTAATATCTCCCCTCAAACTCACGATACAGCAACTACAAGCATCAAGAGTTTGCCAACTAGAAAACGAAAACGGAAAATAGAATGCGACTTGGTAAAGAAATCTGCAATCTGCAAAGAAGAAGAAACAAATGGCAAAGTAATGGTGCCATGCTTGAGATGATGACGAGTAAGGTAACAGTCGATCTCAATGTGCTTAGTTCGTTCATGAAAAACTTAGTTGTAAGCAATCTGAATAGAACTCTGGTTGTCACAATACATAGGAGTAGGATGAGAAAGAGAAACTCTCATATCTGCAAGTAACCAACGTAACTAAACAATCTCTTTGATAGTAAATGCTATAGCACGATATTCTGTTTCGGTTGAAGATTGAGAAACAATAGATTATTTATTACTCTTCCAAGAAATAAGAGATGTTAAGTGAGGTGTGACAAGAGAACCAACACCTGCTAAAGGTATAGGAGTTCCATCAGCAATCATAACAGGAATAGAAGACGAAGGAGACACATAAGCAAAAGATGAAGAATCTGGAGACATATGATGTGAAGCACCAGAATCTAAGACCCATACAGAATGTGACGTACCTGAAGAACTATGAGGCAACTAAGCTACAGAAGAAGAGGCAGACATAGCCTGTGGCTGTAAGGAGAGAAACTTTTGAAATTGCTCAGCCATAGTACTAAAATCGGTGAAAAGACCTGATGAAACTACTGCTGCAGTATTAGACTGTGGTGGTTTGTAACCTTGAGATAGTCTATGAGTATTAGATTGTGACTGGTTGCCAGTCTTCCAAACTTGAGATTGCTGCTGCGATTGATGTTGCTGTCTCAACTTAGGGCACTGAGCCTTCCCATGACATTTTTGTTTACTGAAACTGCACTTGTCGAAGGCAACCTTTTTGTAAGACTTATTCTGATTATTAGAGAATGACTTAGGAGGTACTATTAGAAGTAGAAATAATTTCTTTTTTAGAATAAGACTTAAGACGTATTTCTTCAGCCAATAACTCATTGACAATTGAGTCAACATAAGGAAGTGGAGAGCGATGAAAAATTGAACCTCTAAGTCCTTCAAAATACTGCGAAGAACCGTTAAAAACTGTACCAACTATTGCTGCTCTCTACGATCAATATAGGCACCACATGCCTTTAATTCTGCTGATTCTGTAAGAGCCAATTGATCCCAAAGATCTGTCATAGCAGAATAAAACTCCTGAATACTCATATTCTTTTGTTGAAGAGTTCGTATGTCATTTTACAATTGATACAGTTTTGCAAAATTTGATTGAGTGAACGACCTTTGCGGATGATCCCAAACCTCCTTTGATGTCTCATACTTCGCCAACTGTGTACTTATAGAATGCTCAATAGAATTGTTAATCAAAGTAATAATTTTTGCATTGTTTGCTTCCCAGACATCTATCAAAGCAACATAATCCTCATCAATATTCTTAGGTTTCATAGAAGTTCCACTAACATATCCCCACATATGTTTACCCTTAAGAAAATTTCTCTTCACATAACTCCAATACGAATAATTCTTTCTATCCAACCTCACACTCACAGACTGAAGCGAATCGTCTCTTTCAATAGCCATAATAAAAAATAACGAAAACCAGATCGTAAAAGAAAAGAGAAAACGAAATACCAGATTGCAAAAATGGAATGAATATCTTTTCAAAATTGTACAGTCATTCCGAAGTTGGATCCGCGTAAGCTGTGTTTGAGATTAAGTTTCGTCTCATGAAACTTAGCTCTGATACCATGTTAAACAATCCAAGAGAAATACAAGAAATAAGAAAAGATGAGACTAGAGTTTCATTGATACTGTATATAATAATTGAATGCAAAAGAAGAGTTTTAACCTAAATACAAAGAGACTATATATAGGCTAAACAAAGGAAACTAAAAAGATAGAAAAAATAAAAGACTATTCTACCCTTAATAATAAAAATAACCCTATATTTTTTAACAACCAGAACACATTGAGTTGAATGGATCGGCCCCATAGAGCGAAAGAGAGTCTATAAGCAATACAAATCAAATAGTATTATCATAACTGAATGACCTCAAAGTAGAAATGTCCAACGTAAGAGATGAGGCTGGTCAAGCCGTCCAAGTACGTCACCATACGGTGAATGAATTCTCCTCAATGCGATAGAGTTGGAAAGTATAAGTGTTATAGTTAAATGATTAATATTTTGAGTATAATAAAATTATAAACCATAATATATAATAGTGGGTCGATGACTGTGATTACCTGTGTGTGAGAGAGAGAGGGTGGGAGAGGACATTTATAGTTACAAAAACAAGGATATGAGGGATCGAGTCATTGCCTACTCGCCTTAGTTGAAGAGGAGGACTGAAGGAAGACGACGAATCGAACACCTGAGCTGCTTGTTCGTCATTAGAGAAGAGGATGATCGAAGTAAGATGAAGACCACTTGACATATTTCAAATTGATTTAGAGCAAAAATGTCGTTGTATCACTTGAAATCTCAGTAGTCTGATTTGAATAAACCGCCTTGATTTCATATGCGGTCTAACTAAATAATTGGATTGGTCTCAACCCCGGTTCATAGTCTAACCGGTTCGATCCGATTCTGATAACACCTATTCTCCTCCTCCCTAATGGATGTAGATTCTCTTTTTTTCTTTATTTTTATTCAATGACATATTCCTTACTATGAATCATTATTTACACATGGTGAGTGATTAACATTCATTATTCACATATGAATGATTTATCATTAACAATAATTAAGAAAAGAATAATGTTATTAAGATCTAAAAAATTAATTTAATTTATTGACCTAATAATGTGACAATGATGTGGTTGCATCAATGATAGAGAGATCCAATGTTACGAAAAACTAAAAAAATCAATAATGTCCATCACATTTAAGCTTAATTTAAAAATCTAATTATTGCAACCATTGCCTTAGTAATGAACTTCATTGAATGTTGATCCCCACTGCTAGTTTAACATATACTATGAACTAATTTATCACATTTATTCTCCAAATTAGATTTCTTTATCATTATTTAAAAAAACAGGTTTTTTTGTAGTTTACACCATGAAAGATTTCAAGATTTTCACTTTACACTCTTCAAAATTAAAATTTTTCATGTTGTATTCTCAATATATTAAAAGGGTTTTAATATGACATTTATGTTAGCTTCCATTATTTTTTTCGTCAAAAATCAATCTATTGACACTAACAGAAAAATTAATTGAAAACTAACAGATGGTTAAATTACAAAACTTTTAATATACTGAAAGTACAATGTGATAAATTTAATCTTTGAAGGTATAAAATAAAAATCTTGAAATTTTTTAAGATACAAAGTGCAATTCATCCTTTAAAAAAAAACACCAAAACCAATTAACTACCCAAACTTAGTTTCAATATCCTAAGCCCAATGTACAAGGAGCATACATAGAAATAATTAAGAACCCAACCTAAGCTAAGAGAAGTAAATATTAGGTGTAATTGACTATGAGAGCAGACTTTTTTGAAATTCATTCTTGCATTCCATTCTAACTCTCTTTTTTACCTGTCATTGGATCTCTACTACTTGACTTGTTACTTGATCTAGCAGACTGCCCTATAGCTTGAGCGAGAACGAAGGCATCATCGTCCAATAACAAACTTACAAGTGAAGAAGGTGAAATCCCACTTCTTTACTTAGTATGGATATTTTTTTTTTGACAGGAGACGATAACACACACAGATGATCACTATAACCCTATCACTTAAAAGTGGTAGTGGTGTATGACCTTATACACAGACACTCAACCCCAAAACTATTCGATGTGAAATAGTTCCAACACTTTTTTTTTGATAGGAGACGATAACACACACATTGAGGACCATTACAACACCGTTACTTAAAAGTGGTAGTGGTGTAGGACCTTATATACACACATTCAACCCCAATGCTATCCGATGTGGGATAACCTCTACTAAGTGTGGATATTTCATTACATGTACATGACAGTTATTAAATTAAGTGAAATCCATTTATTTAAGAGTAATGCTATATTGACCAAATTTGACAAAATTTAGAACCCAAATGACATGACAACATATTATTTAAAGTTTTTATTAAGACCCAAATGACATGACACTAAATAAAAAACTTCAACTCAGCTGCCATGTCATTTAGATTCTAAATTTGATTCTAAAATTTGGTCAATGTAACATTACTCTTTATTTAAATAACATTTTATCTCCGTCACATTCAATATTATTTCCGTCTTTGAGTCTAGGCCCAACATGCAACGAGCCTAACACATACACAGGCCTCGACCCCTAATCGAACTACCTTAAGGATTAGAGACTAAGCCCAACATGCAAAGAGCCCTACGACACAGGCCTGGATCCCAAATCGAACTACCTAACGGAGTCACGGCCCGGCCGGCGAATGCACCCATTTTGGAAGGAAGGACCGTGGGTACGTGACGGTGATCACGAGTCGGTCATAATAGGAGCTCCACAAACTCCATCGACTCGACCTCTTCTGGAGGTTGCAGACGTTGGTGGTTAAAAAAATGAGGGTTTTGCGACCTTTGCTCTGCAAATCTCGGATAGGAACAACCATGGAAGCCGGAAATGTTGGTATTGCGTCGAGCAGAGTAGTGTTGTGTTGTTTTGTCGCTCAGTTTCAGAGATTTTCATGTATTGTTCTTAATTAATTGCAGAGAGGATAACCACATTGTGGCATTGTCGTCTCACCGGAACTCATTGAAGGCATCATTCAATCAATGGAATGGTATGGCATTCCTGCCGATCATCATTTGAGTCTGGTTGATTGTTTTTTTTTTTTCTTTCCTGTTTTGAATTTGCAGATTTTTCAGTTTAATATTCGGCTTATTTCTCACAAAATTGTTCTTACCCTAGTTAATCAGTAAACAGTCCAATTAGATTAGAATTCTTGGGAAAAAAAAAGAGCTATGGTTTCTTTATAAGAGGTTTTTTTTTTATCATGGACCATGCGATTTATTACAAAGCTTGAGTTTTGATCCTCAGATGGTGCTAAGGAAATACAATAACTTGTTGTTTTAGTGATATTGCCTATTGAGAATCATAAGTAGTGGTCTTATTAAGTTGTATTTATCATACTTTGTTAGGTGTGATAACAGATATGAACATGTATCCCTGTGTTTTTGTTCGGGTTGATGACAGACATGTAACGCTCATGTTTTATTATGGTATTTTTTTCTTCATTCTTTTTTCCTTGTCTTGAGGACGAATGCATCGTTGCTTTCGCGGACGGCCCCCTATAGGGAAAACACAACTATTTTTTTGCATAATATCTTCTACGGAAATTCACTTGTTGATTTGTACTGATGAAGTAACTTCGCTAGTTTTCTCTATTTATCGACAGAGTTCAAACACTCACTTAGTAGTTGCCATGTGCAGAACGGTAGAATCAGTTCAATGGATTATCCGTAGAGCATCAAATTATCTGGTGACGGCTTGTGATGATGAATTAATTCGTCTGTATCATTTGACTAGTTTACTTTGCAGGGAAAACATAAGGACAGATTTAATGCACTTTGTGATTTGTATCTTAGACTAAATCCTTTTTAAAGAAGAAGAAATAGTGCACCAAAAATGCCCTGTATACCATGAGTTATACCTTCTGCTTTGGGAGGCTGCTTCTGAAAGAGTTTTTGATTCTTTAGCTGCTGACTATGGTGGGTAACCTTGACAGAAAAACGCTCAACAACAGGCCAGTAGTTGGTCGATCTGAAGCAAGCCCTTCTTTCAAAAGGAGTTCAGGTACCAAAATTTAATGCTATACACCTTGAGACACTTTTTCTTATAGCTTGTTGATTGTATAGTTCTGTTAACTGTGATGATTCTCAATATTGTAGTGGACCTTTTTCATTCTATTAACGGCTCGCCCTTGTATTTTCAACTTGTTTCTGAAGTATGCATGACTCATTGTGTACGACTTTGTTAGTCCTTTTCCTTTTGTACAAAAAAGAACGAAAATAAATTACTCAGGACCCTGTAATCTGTATCCATAAATAAGCTGATTATCTTAATCATAACAAGGTGTACACACAAGGGTACCAAGGGTGTCGGTGCAATGACTGTAGATTGGCCTCTGTGAATCACTCTAGTGGGACATAATGCAACTCTCTGTTTTTCTCTCTGGTAAGCAGGACACAATGAAAACTCAACAAAGGTTATTTACTGAAATTATGTATTCTGCCCCACTTATCGTCACAGATTATGATGCATTTTCATATCATGATGGGAGATATAAGAAATAATGATGTGCTTTTGTGTCCTGGCATGGTGCATAGCAGATTGAAACATGAACTAGCATAAATATGAATATGATTTACCCTTGCTATGTTAAAAGAATTTCATAAGTGCTATCAAATTCTAAAATCATCGATAAGGGTTGAAAGAGAAAAAAGAACGGCTTTTTAGGCGGGTTGAACACGCTCTTCTTGCCATAGGTCATGATACAAAGAAAGAAATGAAGACAAAACTCAAACTTGAGACCTAATCCCCCAACTCCCAGCTTTTACCCCTCTCTATAAAGTACAAAAGGCTTGTGGTCATCGAATTTATTTCAGTTCAGCAGCTGCATTGTACTCTTTGAAGGATTCCAGGCAGCAGCTAAGGACATTAAGAGTGTCCTTGCTGGTGGTGGAGTAAATGCAAGTTTAGGAATATTATACAGATGATAAAAGTTTCTTTCAGTACCATTGCCTATTACAGAGAAATTTAAATTTTGAGTTCTACCAGTTTCTTTTTCTTTTTAGTGCCATGGAATTCCATAAACTTTTTCCTGAAAGCTTCCAAATACTCTTCAACATGAATTTACCCTACTCATCTTGATTGCTCAGCTTTGTATGTCATTAGTCTTCTTAATACAATGCCCAAAGTACGCCACAAAATATCATCTTAAAGCTTCCTTACCACAAGCATGTCCTCATAGGTGCAACGTCTAGTTTCCACCGACTTAGAATGTTGTTTGATGGAGTCTTAAATCTATTTGTGTTTGTTTTTCTTCTCTTTTTATATTATTTTCCAGTTTCACAACAAATAGGTTCACCACTCTGTGTGAGCAAGGAATTTATCTCGTCTAAAGGGCGGTTGGCATGTAAGGACTGGTGAAAGTGATAGAAACAGCTTGTTTTATTCTTTCTTTCTGTTGTTGTGCCTTTTTAAGAAAGGGCAAACCAAAAAAAAAAAAAAGAGGATTGAATAAGAGGTGTTACATCTTGAGTTTTGTTGAGCGTTATTCAAATCTCGGTCTCTAAGTACCTCCCAACTCGGTCCCAAGCAAGGAATGCTATCATTCTAGAACACTAATATGAAAGTTTGAAAATTTTCTTCTTAGCCTGTCCTTAGTTTTAATTTTGCAAGACCACATCAAGGACTGGAGATATAGTATTACAAATTCAAGAGCTTTTAGGAGGAATGTAGAAGGGTAGGTGCCATAATCTATTAAAAGTTTCACTATACTTTGCCAAAGAGAATGGACAATGTGTGCATTTTTTGTTTACTTTTTTACAAAAAATAATTTCCACACATGCATCTTATAGTGGATTTATTTGTATGCATTTTTTGTACTATTATACATACACTTAAGTTTGGAGGAAGGGAGCAAATTCGGACTAAAGGGCGAGAAAGAAAAAAATGTAAAATGAATGTTACTTCAACTAAGTAGAAAATTCTTTAAGAAGCGTTATTAAAAGTATCTTAACATAGTGTGCCCTCATAATTAGCTTTTTGAAACGAATATTTATTGTTATCCGAAGGCGTTATTATTAAATAAAGTGTTACTCCAATGATTTACTGTATACTCGTGGAAAGAATGCAAATAAGGATTAAGATCTGACAGTCTGTTCATTTTTTTTTTCTAGTTTTCATAAAACAAGTTAAGTAATCTGAATAACTATCATCCCTATGTATATTGTGATGAGAATGAGAATGGTAAACAAACCAACTTGTAAGGAGGCCCCCACTGAAAGTTGCATGGAAAAGGATTACAGCGTGATTCATATAGTGCCTCACTTTACCAGTAAGGGACATTACGTACTTCAACCCTCAGAAAGCTTTAAAGATCTCCTTGGATCTACAACTAAATATTTTATATATCTATGCACTCAGAACAGAAGCATTGTCTCTCTCTCACCCTTCATTTCTTTTGAAATAACAACTCAACTCTTTGTTAATCCTATTTAACTGATAATTTTTCTCTTCGTACAGGTAATCTTGTGTGTAGGATGTCTAATATATATATGTGTACATACGGACTCCGAAAAGAAGCATCGTCTGTATTTCTCTCTCTCACATGCACATTATTCATGTGGTTCAACGGGGTTAGTGCCCTAAATGACATTAGGGTCATCCGAAGCCGAAAAGTAAGAAAAAAATATCAAACCAGATGAAGAAAAGCATGAGCATCCAACCCAAATCTTGGTGATGGGACCCTTTTGAAAACGTAGCTGTTCCACGCAGCAAGACTACTAGATGCAAGAAAAACAACCACAAGAAATACATAAACTTCCTTCTAATTCTGATTTCCATAGTTGGACTTGTGCTAGTGACTAGTTTCATCAAATGAATCCCTATGGATTATGAAAAAAAAAGGGGAAAATTAAGGCATGTAGCTTTTGAAAATAAATGTTACTTTGGAGTTACAAAAAAATAAAATAAAAAATAGAGGGGTTAGAAAAACCTTATAATTTTTATTTCCATAATCTCCTTGTCAACAATATCAAAACGATAGTTAACATTAGCAAAGCTTTGGGAAAAAAAAATGAGCCTTTTAGCATTTCTCTAAGAACGGTGAGAGTTTTCAAAATATGTCATATTCAATCATTCTAATACGGTCCTATCGTGAGAGACTAATAATTCAAAAAACAAAATAAAAAATTATTTACATAGATTTGAATGAATGATTGGTTTGTTTTAAAGTGTGATTGAAGTTGGAAAAGATAAAAAAAATTCAAAATAAAAGAGTAGTCTTGGAGATAAGGTCCCAGACTAACAATCTATCTAATATTATAATTAATAATAATTATTAAGCATAAGAGAAAAACAAAATAGAAGAAGGCTCAAGGAAAGGGCTAAGTGTCGGCATTGGAAGCCAAACTCATAATAAAGGCTTGAGTGGTGGGACAATCAAATAAAATATGTGATATTTTCAATGTAAGGTTCAAACTTCAAAATGTATACTCTCTCTGTCTCTCTCTCTCGACACATACACATAACGGCTGCATATATATATGTATATATACTCTTCTCTCATTCTCACCTTTCATCATTTTGTTTTTCAATTACAGACGAAGAGTCTAAGAAAGAGGGAAGGAGGAAGGGTACGTACTCCTCCTTTTACAATTTTCAATAAAATTCGGTATCATTGGAAAATCTTTTTCGTCATGTACTATTAAGATACCCACAAGACTCGATCCTAACTTGCGCACCGTAGAATAATAGAAAACACACCACTGGGTCCCACCTAAAAATCTCTGTCAGAAACAAAAACAAAAAAAAATCACTTGTCCACCCACTTATGAGAGATCAGTGTTTTAGTCCTACTAGCCTCTCTCTGTCTCTGTAGCTGACTCGCCAATCAAACGCAGTCCATTCAGTTACACATTAGTTTTGGTCGAATGGTTATCCATTTTAAAGTTACGGGTTTTGTTAGAATAGATCGTTCCCATACAATATATGGAGAGGTTATTAAGCTAGTTGTTGCTCTCTCGTGGATGTAGATAAATTATAGAACTACGTAAAACTTTGTATTCTTTCTTTTAATTAATTATGTTTATTTAATTGTTTATCGCACACACAAATCACAATAAATTTAAATGAGTAATATTATTTGGACCTAAAACACTGACCTAACTTGCTGACATAATGATGTGGCTACAGTAGAACCATTGAATCAACACTAAATTCCAATGCTTGATGGCCCCCACAACCAATACAAATGTTATAGTGAATTAAGTCAGCAAATTAGGTCAATAAATTAGGTCTCAATAACATTGTTCAATTTAAATTTTGTCGTGTCTGTCTCTTATAATAGTATTTGAGCGGAAGAATTTTACACATTAGTTCACTTTAAAAGACAGAGGATAATCTTCATGTCACGCTATAGTTTTCACGATAGATATGAATTAAACTATTAATTATCAACTATGAGAACATAACTAAATAATATAGATAGCTTTGAAGTAAAACCAGTAACATTAAACGATCTCATGTGTACATGAACAATACATTCCATAGCATAATAAAATTATTTCAAAAAACATCAACTCTTAGCAAAAATATCACAAGTAAACAAAAGATTATAGCAAACATATCTCACGTATATATGTTGATTTACTGGAATTCACACATCGACTATATCTGATCCATGTATACTCACACCCAAATCGTCAAATCTATTACCCTCAAGGTCACAATACTTTAAAAAAGTGTGTATACCACTGCATCGGCATTGACAAAATCTTTTTAGTACATTAACCCCCAATCTTGATCACGCGGAATAAATAGGGCGAATGTTAGAACGTCACAAGAAACCAAACAACTCCACCATGAGTGATGGAGAACTTTCAAACTCCTGGGGGTAAGAAATTCATCTAAACATCTATGATATACATTCGAGTGTAACCTACATTCATCACATCTACCCATTCAAAAGATAAAATATGAACTTTTAGTAAAATTCACATATCTCAAAATTTGTAATCCCACAATGCTCGAAATAGAAGAGTAATCTAATTAAAACATTCAAGAGTTCATAAAAAGATATATCCAAGTTGATCATAATCAAGATATAAGATTTTTTTATCAAGAACATATAATTTTGATTGTATATCATGTATTTATTCAAAAAAAGAATGATATATATGATTCAATAGAAACTCAAAATGTTGTTTATCCACTATATAATTATGAATCAAAATCAAAAGATGCATATATATAACCCTAATGTTCAATGAATAGATTTGAGAAAGAAGTCCTACCATAATTCGTAAGTAATTGACCGTAATATGTTTTGATACAATTATCACGCGTTAATCCTACAAGATATAGACCGTCTTCTTTCTTTTCCTTTCTCCCATCTCTCCTTATATTCCAAAGGTTGAAAAATAGCTAAAGAAACCCTCAATTACGTCCTTAGGGTATTTATAAGGCCAAAAATTATTCAGACGACACAATATTGATCATTACTCCCAGTATCTCTTGTTTTTTAGACTTGGGTGTTCGAACGAAGACATTTCCGTTTAAACGAACTCCTAGATTTTACAACTTGTTACAATTTTTCAAGCTCATTTTGACCTAGTTAAAAGTCAATTCAAGAAATATTTGTGAAATATTTTTTTAGCTCTTGAAGTTCATTTTCCAATACAAGAACAAGATTAATCAGACATCGGGGTAACAAATTGTAGCCAAAATATTAAGGTAGTGTCAAATTATTTCCTACTAGAATTCTCTACAAAATGTATTTTAACTCTCGAATACTTTTAAACTTCTAATACACTCTATATCACATTTTTTGAGATTTTTCAACCTTTCAGATTCATTAGTAGTTTTATTTTTACCCGATTTTTTTTTTTCCAAAATTTACCAATCTACACTTCTCAAGCTTGAACACCTCCAAAATTAAGTTTAAGATGAAAATCAATACGCACGAAACTCAAAATTCATAACCAATTATTCAACGATTCTATCATCATTTGAGAAATACTTTTAATATCATGTTATCCATCTTTAAATTTTATACTGAATCTTACACTTCATCCATAAAATTTGCATCGTCTGATTAAGTTTCAATGGTGATGGGACTAGGTGTAATAGGCAAAACATTTTTTTTTATTTATAAAAACCTATATCCACTTGTGTTTTTTTAACAAAAAATATACCCGTGTAATATTTTTAGAGTAATGGTATTCAGACCTAAAAATTTAACCTAATTTGTTGACTTAATAATGTAATTTTACTATAACCATTGGATTAACACTAAATTTTAATGTTTCATGGTATCCATAATCAATCCAATGACGATAATTAATTAAGTTAACAAGTTAAGTCAATAAATAAATGCCCAAAAACATTACTCATATTTATGTGGTGAAAAAAATGAGTGGACTATCGACAAATTCTTGCTCTTAAACCGACCTAAATACACAAATACATACTCAATTATAAACTTCAGCCACTGTATGGTCCGAGGAGATGAACGGAGATTTTGAAGTATTTATCTTCCTCCGCTGTAGCTGCAGGTGTTTTTACATGTTTTCAGAAATTAAAAAAAAAAAAAAACAATTACATGTTCGTCTTGTAAATGATTGAATGTTTGAACAAGAAGGCCAAGCATACACAAAAGGAATGTATGACACAAAATATGACAAGTCACTCTTGAAAATTTGTTGCCTCGATACACTAAGAATTCACAGAGACCAGAACTTTAGCATTTTCCTTGGGGGAAAACCCATGAACTTACACATCACAGCCCAATTTTTTTTGTTTATTTTTGTTTATTTTTAGCATTTTTCTTTTTTGTGTGTGTGGTCAGGATATTCCCTGGTTACCCTTATTTCTTCCATTTTGTGCAGGAAACCTTGGAATACTACTCAGATAAGTAAATAATATATAAGCATACCATACCGCTAAATTAGTGATTTTTTTTTGGTATTGTATTCAGGGTATTCGGACGAATTTATGCGCAATTTTGAATAATTTACTCTTTAATCCAGACAAAAATAAGTCATTTACGTCAAGATTAAAAAATTCACAAAAAATAAATACCCCGTGATCTATCCCAAAAAAATTATAAAATTTTAAATTCAAAACATCTTAATTTATAGTTCTATTTAAAATAATAAAAATTAAATGTATCAGTAATCAGATAAGTAAACAGTACATAAGTAGAGGAATTTTGGATACCGGAGTCTAACCCTATAAGCAGAATACGATATAAATCAACATCGAAAGTTTGTTCATGATACGTACCAAGCAGCAGTGAATACTGACTGGCCATTAATTGGAAGTATCACTCAGCATATAGAAGTTAGATATATATTACAACCCCTATGGAAAATTAAACTAGTGCTTTAAAAGAGGATTTCCATGAGGGCATAGGAACGGCTATGGAGAATCCGGTGACCTGCCGGTGTAGGAGTTGAGGCTGAGCTCAAGGGAAGCACGAGAACCGGCCATGGCGTCACGTGATCCATACCAGCCGGTGTAGTAGCTCTCAGATTCCGGCTTCATGTTGCAGAAACCAGAGATGTTGTCGCCGTGCATGGGGAAGAGAGGAAGAGTCTCTATCTCCGGGTTTTGTTCTTCTTGTTCCTTCTCTTCTAGGGTTCCATCAGCTGATTTTCTCTGTTCAAGAAAAGGGTAGGCTGTAGGATATGGATCAACCCCCACCAGTCCAAAACTATGGCCACCTGCTGATATTGAACAGTCCTGAGGGACAGAAACACGCCAAAGAATTTAGAGACAGGAAAATGAGAATGTGTGTGTGTGTGTGTGTGTGTGAGAGAGAGAGAGAGAGAGAGAGAGAGAGAGAGAGAGAGCAGTTCTTACAATTTTGTTCAAAGCTGGTTCTAAACAAAACACTAATACCAAAAAAAGCTGAAACAATAATGTTATTAGCTTGAATTTCATATTTGGTAAAAAGCCTTTCTAATAGTTGATTCTAATTAAGAATTCCCTGCCCTGTCTCTCCTTTTTTATTGTTGAAAGATTGAACTGGTCTTTTAAAACATTCCCATTCATTTTGTTATATTTAACATATCACGAGGTATTGTCACACACATTAGTGTAAATATTGTGCTAGTTATTTGATTCCTACCTTTGCAAAGATTGTAAGAACTACAAAGATGACTTGTGCCGACTAACTTCATCATACCACTTTAAGACAGGATCAAGAATTAAACAGTTTTATTTGTTTTTCTTACCCTAAAACTCTTTTCCATCGCCACAGATCCATAACCATAGCTTCCCACCTGCCCAACAGCAAGCATACCAGATGAAGAAGAAGAGGGAGATGGAATACCTGCAAATAAGCCATACCCATATAAAAAAAAACCCCTAAAAAAACATCATGAAGACACACATTTGCACTCATTTGACAACCCAACAAAGCTAAAAAAAAAAAAAAAACGATTAACAGCAAAGAAATGAAAAAGAATGAAGAAGAGGGATTTGGGAATCTTGAGAGTTCACCAAGATTGATGTTAGGGAACTTGTTGTAAATGGTATCTTCAGATCTCCAACTACTATTGAGAACACCTCTCTGCATGGCAATATCAGTAGTGAACCTTTTTTTCTGCCTCTCACGAGCTTTATGGTTCTGAAACCAATAAAAAACGTTCTTGCCTTCGATCTTGCCGTACTGTCTCAGCCTAGCTGAAATCCTCTGAATCTGCTCAGCACTTGGAGACCTAACTCCATTGTTGTAGTAAAGGTCCTTCAATATTCTTATCTGATCAGTGGTGGGTGTCCACCTTGTACTGCTTTGTCTGCACAAATAACTGCTTTTCCCGCTGCCGCCATCTTCGTTTGGTGGTTGTTGGTTTTGTTGTAGGTGGTGATGGTTCTGTTGTTGTTGAGCTTCCATGAAACTGGAAGAAAACAAAGGCAAGAAAACAAAACAACCAGAGAGAGAGAGAGGGGTAGGTGAGGATTAGAGAGGGAGAGAGGGTGGAGGGTGCATGAGATGGTGAAAATGGGAGGTTATAAAAGGGGGAAGAGGAAGGCACATGGAGGTGATAGGGGGAGGATATCACAGGGATATCTGGGAGAGAAAGACTGAAGTTGACAGACTGAGGTTAATAAAAGGGAAGGGACAAAAGAGGGACTAGAAAGGGAGGGATTCAGAGGAGTTGCTTGGATGAAAAGGCATGACAAGGTATGATTAAGCTGGCTGAGAGAGAGAGAGTGAGAGTGGGTGCGGGACTGACATGTAGGCAAGGGGAGGGGGTATGATATACTGGATGGAAAGGAAAGAAAGTAGAGCTTCTGATTGAATGAATGAATGCTAAAAAATGATGTGTTGTGATTTAGAGTTCATGGTGTTTGGGCGGGTGGGGGGGTTCTCCTTTTAATGGAGATATGGTCCTCTTTATCTGGTCCCAAAAGCCAGACACTTTCAAGATACTCCTGTACTTACCTAAGGGTGTCATTGCCAAGGGCAAGTTTGTAAAGACTCTGGAAAACCCTTCCTTCCCTATGGTCCCAGCTAAAGGAAACGGACCAAGGCATGTCTCAGAGATGGAAATGGGGCATCGGGTGGGGTTGTGCTCGGTCATTTCTGCTTACTAGAACCCTTGGTGTGGCACAACCTTTAGACAGGGTCACATTTACACTTCCTATCTGATTGTGAGCCTTAAAGGGTTAAAGTTTTTGCCTTCGGGGAAAAAAAAAAAGCCTCAAGTTCTATAAATATGAATTTAGAAAGGAGTTTGAAGCTTAAAGTGATGTTAATAATGCCACACTTTTCCTGACGGTGCAAAAGGGCTCACCCAAAAAGCAGATCAATAACTTTTTTTAAGCCCATTTTAAGCACCTCTTTTTTGCATTTTTTCCCTTTCTCCATTTTTTTTTTGATTTTATATTTTCATTTAGTATAGTAATTGAATTGAGTGTGAGTTTCATCAAACATTAAAATTTGTTATTAATACAATAATTACAATAAAATTATATTATTATATCAAATTTTTAGATATCAATAACATTACTCTATTGTATTGGGGATGATGTTTCTTAATTCCTCTTTGGATTAGTGTAGTAAGGAATTGAAGAAAAACTTTCAAGGCTAAGCATACTGTCTCTACTCTTTAGGGTTGTAGAAAGTGTAAATTGATTGTGATTTTTAGATATTAGTCAATATCTTCTAGAGTGTTCCTAAACCTATATTTAACCTTAGACTAATTTATTGTTTTTTATAAAATAAATGTTAGTACTGAAGACAATAACTCCTTTCTTGGGCACTGCAATAACTTCTGATGAGGGAGAGGATTGCACAAACTCACCTTCGTCCTATTCTTAAAAAAAAAAGTGAGGTTGTCCTTCATGCATTGCATTAATTCTTGTACTGTTCAAATTGCAATGGAGCTAAAACCTAGGGCTCAAACTATGAGAATTGAATCGTAAACTTTCCGCCCTGTTGAAACAGTGGAAAGATTGCAGTACGATTGAAGTTAAATTATAAATTTTTGAGGTATAAATTATAATAATTTATAAAAAAATCTGATTGATCCTAAAATATTATAATTTATTTTATAAAATTATTAAAAATTAAACTAAAATTCTTAAAAGTCACATTACAATTTGTAAAAAAAAAGTTATAACGGAGTTAAAAAACTCATAATCGATCAACATAGGCCTTTTTAAGTAGTTACAATTTAATTTTAAAAATGTGTAATTTAATTATTAAAAATAATAATTTTTGACAGCATATCAAAAAATTTCTTTTTGGGTAACTGGTACCTAGAATTATCTAGAAAAGAGAGAAAAATGAGAGAGAGAATTGGTGTTATCATGTCGGTAGTCCTTTCAGTTAGGGTGCACGCCCCCCGAAAATAAATGCAAATACATTATTAATAAAAAGGGAGAGGGGGGCTATAATAATAGAACAGAATAGAATAGGTTTAGGTTTAGGTCATGTGATTAATTAATTAATTAATTCCTCTGGGTTTCATTTCGATTCAAAGATAATCAAAAGCACCATGATTTTCCTTGTGCTTTTTTTCTTTCCCACGCCGCTTTTCTACCTCCCAAACACCCCCTTTCCTTTCAGTCGCTTACTACTAGTACTACGTCTACTACTACTACTACTCCATCCCAGCCTTTTGTATCCAGCACTTGTCATTCCTTGGAACCATGTACTCTTCTACCCCTCTCAGCTGGCGGAGGCCAGTGGCCACCGCCGTGTCTCCGTGGACACCACGCTCCATTCAATAAATTCTTCCCAATGACATTCCTCATCTCCCTTGGGAACTCAAGCTCCACTCTTAAACAGTTTATATCATACTATCTATGTAGTTTTAGTTTGGATATATGTATTTTGTTAGTTTAAGTAATTTGCTTAATTAATTATTATTATTAGTTGAGACTAAGTCATGACCGATATATAGGTTTACTATCAATTTAATGTTAACGATCGATTCAATCAACAAATTAGATCAAGCAAATGGAAGAAAGAATAACAAATTAAGTCTTACTTTGAACAATTTTAATAGTTCCAATAAATCTTACTTTTCTAAAGATGATACCAAAAAAGTTGGCAATCCCTATTATTTTCTACGTTACCCTTTATAACTTGAAAATAAATTTTGTTTTTAACTCTAAAATGTATCATAATTTATTTAAAAAATTAGAGAAAAAATTGTTGATAATTTTATAGTATTTTTTAATTTCCATTGTATTCATTACAAATCCAATAGTTTTGTTCACTTCATAATTTTTAACCACTTAACATTAATATTAAGTTGGTGATCATTTGTATATTTTTTTTCACAAGTCTTATTTGGATATTTGTTTTATAACTTATGATACAATAAATTATTACGATTTAAAGTTAACAGTACAAATATTGTTATTGTTATGCCAATCAAAATACATATGAATAACCCCTATGTTCAATAATTTTTTTTGTACCGAAGTGGGATACAGGTTTCTTCAAAAATATTTGGGAGGAAAGTTTGAACAAAAGATTATACATATATATATATGTATTTATTGAAATAACTCAACATGTTGTGATTAATTTTCCATTAATAAGAGTAGGGAAGCTAGGGTTAACGAATTTTTTAAGGCCTCCTTTGTTGAATTTATATTTTTTCCTCGACAATGCTTATGGGAGAAGAGGGCTCTAATTAATATGATCTATAAATACATGCACGAAGGAAGATATGTTCATATGGCCATGCAACTAATTACAAAATTGGCTTCCATGCATTTTAATCCACTTCTCTGTATTGTTTCTATTTCTTGGTTATGTCACTTTCAGTTTGTGCACCACTTATATATTCACGCAACACAATTTTGATGCTTAATTTTAGCATAAGGTTTGTGTGGTTGTTAATTAATTAAGAGTAATTCTACCCCATTTGGTTTGATGACTAGTGATAAAGCTTGAAGCTAGCTAGTGTAAGAAATTACGAGGAAGTGGGGGAGGAAAAGTGGACGAGAACTGGAATGAATTTTCTATGTGAATTTAATGCTTCTCATTATTTTTTACCCCAAAACATGTAGAGAAGTTAATTATTATGCCCTAGAGAAATTTCACAGTCCTCCCCATTATGTATATTCAAGTTTGGGTTTCTGGAAATATTCAATTCCTCCTTGAATTCATCCTGTAACAGTCTCATTCCCTTTTTTCCCCCAATACTCCTGACTGTTGCAGACTCTCTCTCTCTCAACTTCAACTTTTGAGATTTTGTTATTTGTTTGATTTTGACACTACCATCATGAGATTTTCTTTCCTTATCATGCATTTACATTGTTTATCCCTCTCTCTCTCTCTCTCTCTCTCACACACACACACACACACACACACACACACACACACACAATTGAAACTTGAAAGTGTTTATTTGCTCCTCCTCAAATTGTCTGTCAGTCTTTCTCTTGATGAAGTTGGACTGTGATTTGCCAGTAAAGCTCAAAATCTGTCCTCTTATCCAAAATCCTGAGCTGCTTACCTCAGATGTAGTGCCCTAGAGTGCACCCCCACCCCCCTGGTACACTCCCTTTTCTTACGGGTAATCATCCCCTTGATGTTATGTTCTCTCCCATAGCTGTAAAGATACATCAAGATCATCAGCCCCAGATCTCTCTCTCTCTCTCTCTCTCTCTCCTCCATTAGTATGTTACCAGTCTCATTTTCTTTTTGCTTTCTCTCTCATTAAATCCTAGAAAGAGACTGCCAAACCATATACAGAAAACCCTAGCTACAAAATTTACTTCTTTGCTTCTGTATCTTTTAAATTTGTGGTTTTGAAACAAAACTCAAATGTGGGCGTGAAGGAAGCAAACTTACCCAGAATAGACATTCCTACGTATGATATGCTGTATGGTCTCTGATGGAAGTGGTTGCTTTCATGTACTTTATATGTTAGTTTCTTCAGTTCTAGGGTTCTAGCATGGACCCCAAAGTTAATCCATTTAGGGTTTTATATGATTCAAAATCCGAATCTGAGGTTGGACCACACCAATAGCCACTCTTAAGTTCAAATTACTTATCCCTCTTTGTCTTCTTAAATGCTCTAAGTTGACTGAATCTTTTGGAGGACCACAAGACATTTGATCAATCCTGTTGAATGTTGTTAGACCAAGTTTGCTGCAGCTCATTGACTGTAGTTTCTCCACATATTGAGATCTATTGTTTTGACCAGCAAGTGTATGTTTTTTTTTTGGTGGGATTGTGGTGAAGTGTGGCCATGGAAGAATTTAGAATTTAGAATTTAGGTCTAAGGGGATGTGTTCTTTCGACATGAGAAAGTAGAATGCTTAGTTAGGATGAACATGAGCCAATATCGTTATGAACCATGGACATGTATGGGTTACCAAGTGCTTGAGATCCACCAAGTCTTAGACTTCTTGGCTAGGGGGAGGAGGAGGCAGAAGGCCATGGGGTTTCTTTGTCATGATTATTTGACAAATTCTATTTCATGCTAATGATCTTCTAAACAAAGTCTATCTGAATTCTAAGTAATTCTCTTGAGAATATAAGTCAGTGAGCCTTTGACCATATCATGAGATATAGTTTATGTCCCATTTTTCTTCTCAATAATGCAAGGTATTTGACTACCAACTGTCTCTCTTCCTGGTATATTTTTAAGGGTACCCTTTGTGTTAAAAATGAGAGGAACATAGGGCGAGGTATCTAGTGATGCAGTACATATAGTTGAGAATTACAAGGCAGATCAGGATCATCAAATTGACGCTGATGGAGCTGGTTAAATTTTAGTTCCGTTGACAGAAAATTGCAAAAGACCTATTCCGAAAATCTCTGGTTGATTTAAGTAAAATTGAAGATTGAAGCCATTATCCCAATCGTTATCCCCAAGAAATTATATTTGCACCACTTTGTTCATTTTATCCCACACTAAAATGTATTGAAGTAATTGTTCGTATTTGTTTGGTGTTTCTTTTAATTTCAGTCTGTTTAGGGTTTTCCATTATATTGGTGTAAACATTATTTAACTACTTTTAATATTCTGCTAATATAATGGTAGCTAGAGAACGTTTTTTCTTTAATTTCTTCCAATTGATGTAAATTTTTTAAGCATCAACAAAGCCATTGAAGAAATTTTACCTGGTATTGTCATGGATAGTTCTACTGATCTCTACTGCTGGCACTTGGATTTTTCTTCCTAAAGCATATGTAACGGGGGTACTCCGTGGGGCACCTACGCCGAGAAACCTTGTTGAGGGTGAGACAATGCATGCAAGTGGGAGGCCCGACAAAATGTGGGATCTATTGGATTTGTGGGACTGTCATTGGTGGAAGTCGCTTGCATAACTGAGGGAGACAATTCATTGTGGGCATGATTGGGCACATTGAGACAAAACGAAGTATGGTTGTGTGAGCTTCAGCAAGGTGTTATTTCATGCTTTAAGACCAAGCCAAGAATGGCTTGGCATATTGGCACAGACATGGCATCATTTGTGGACAAATAAGGGTGGCATTGGCTGACTTTACAAACAGTTGTGGACAATTGGCACGGACAATTAGCGGCTGAATCATGAGGTAGTTAGGGGAAACAACTACTCCGGCAAGTTGGGGACGACTCTGATAATTGGTATAGATGGCTTAGTAGTATGTAAGAAAACTACCCCGAACCCTTGTGACAAGATCTATAATTTGCCAGTGCACCTAATAGTTAGGAATGTCAATCGCATGGACATCCCCTACCACCTTAGATCTGAAGCCACCACACCTAACCTATTTATATACCAATCTTAATTTTGCAAACCAAGTGTGACCATTGTGGTTTTGTCGTGGTGGGTGGAGATATTTGTGTGTGTGTGCGCGCATGAGAGAGAGAGGGCAATTTTGAGTATTTCAATGACTCCGAGATCATGTGATTCACATGTGACTAATTTTTGTTAGTTGTGACTATCGAAATTGACGGCATGAGTTAGTTGGATTTTTTTTATAACTTTGAGGGGTAATTTGTGCAAATTAAAATCAGAGGGAGTTGAATGTAACATGACCCAAATTTGGAGGGTATATTTTATAATTAATTCTAAAAAAATACAAAACTGCAAAATTGTACATCACAGTTTAATTGTCTCTTGCTTTGTTTTGGTGCTTTGGAGGGAACCTCCGTCACCTGAGTTCCTGTATAAAACAAAAACTACAAAGATCAGCATTCATTAATGACGCCATACAAACAGGGGGAACAACTAAATCCACTAAATCTTCATCCTGGCTAACTCCAAGATTAGCAAGATGATCTGCACACTGATTCCCTTCCCTCAAGAGTGTGCAAAATTCTGATATTGCAGGATGCCTTTAACTCCCTTGTCCTTGATCATTTGGAGCCATTTATAAGCTGCCAAGAGTTCCTTTATAATTGCCCTTAATTATAAATGCCTTCAAGTCTCTAAGCCCTTTACATTTGCCTCCTGCAATGTATCCATCCCATATACATTGACTGCGTCTGCAATAGAGAAATAGAAATTAAAGGGGGGGGGGGGGGGGAGGGAGAGAGAGAGAGAGAGCACAAATTCAGCTCTG
>CM042190.1:26691789-26715660 GCA_023539305.1 Ilex asprella
CATCGATCGATGATAATAAGTTTTTTTTGAAGATTGAAGGTAAGCTCTACCGATTGAAGGCAAAGGCAAAGCTCCATCGATTGAGAGGTTTGGATCTGAGAGCCTTTTGATCTGAGAGGGTTTTGATCTGAGGGTTTTGAGCTGAATATGATCTGAGAGGGTTTTAATATGAGAGGCTTCATCGTCAAATTTTAGCAAAATCCTAAAAAAATTTAGTAAAATCCCCCAAAACATCCAACAAAATTCCCCCCAAAATTCAGCAAAATTCCCAAAAAATTCAATAAAACCCCTCCAAAAATTCAGCAAAACCCCTGATATTTACTCTTGTAGCCCATAATTGATTAAATTTGTACAATGTATAGTTGAATTACTATTTTTTGAATTTTATTATTGAAAGTTAGTTAAAGTTAGCTGAAATGGTTAGTTAAAATTGATAGCATTGTTGGAGAGAATTTGAAAAAATGGTTAGCTAAAGTAGATAATACAATATTTAAATATATTTTGAATAACTATTTTAGATAGCATTGTTGGAGATGCTCCAAGTACTTAAAATATCCTTAATAATATATGGTATAATACCCAAATAAGTAGGGCATCGGTCCCAAATCAAAAAACATGTAAGAAAAATATAAATGATTTTCGACCCCAGATTAAAACCTCACTTGAGGAAAAAAGAAACTTGACATGTTTGATTGAAATGTGTCGGTTTGTTTTCATGCTCTATTAGTTTTATGGTCAATAGTAAATCAGACAAAAAGTCCAATTTTAAAATGTGGGCATTAAGGTAATTTTTAATTTTATTAACGGCGTCAATTATTTATACATATCTATAAATGAGTAATATACATAATTTTAAACAGCAACTGGGTAAAGTGTTTCTAGCTCAAACCGCAACGGGTAAGAAGCAATTTACTTTAAATTAATAGCGAGGTAATTTTTTTTTCCCTCAATTAGACGAGGTTTATTGGGAAAAAGAATATAACATCTGAAGTGTATCTTGTTTCCAGGTACTGAAAAAAAATGGCAAATCACAATGGTTGGCATCTTATTTTAGGCCCCTTTGGGGAGCATTTGAATTGTTATTAGAATGATTTAGAAGTCGGTACAATTTTTTAGATTTATTTAGGCAAAAGTATAACTCAAAATCTTATTTAGGCTAAAGTGCATATTTTTAAAAAATGTCAATATTGCCATTCAGTAAATAATTGATGAGTTAAAACCCTTTATATTCCCTCCATATATTTGGGCTACAATTAAGCAAAAATAGTTACTCCTATTTTTAATAGTTACACTCATTAAAAAAATAGTTACACATATTAAAAAACAGTTACACTTATTAAAAAAATAGTTACACCCATTAAAAAAATAGTTACATTCATTAAAAAACAGTTACACCCATTAAAAAAAAACAAAGAAGTTTTTTTTCCCTACATCCCAACAACGAACAATACATAATATCTAACAAAATATCTTGACCATTTTTTTTGTTCAGTATTTATTCACGTATAATTTGTGACATTCTAATCAAATTCCATTATCATAGAATCTTGTTGCCGAAGAAGAAGGATTTTGATTATTAATGCACCTATTTTACCTTCCATTAATATTGTTAAACTTTACATATTTGTTTTCTCAAATAATTGCCAATAATGACTGCATAATTTAAGGAAGGGTGTTTACGTAAAAAATTTTTTAATTCATTTGAATTTTGTACCCAAACACAAATTTTTTTATAAAAATTGTACTTAATGGAATAAACAACTTATCCATACACTTTTACCTAAATAAGTCTAAAAAATTGTACCAACACCTAAAAAACCCTTGTTATTATATATTATCTTCAACTTCTTCTCAAAACGAAATCTAATTCAATGTTTACAGTTTTAATTGCCCAAGCTTCACTTATATCTGTTTTTGAGATGATGATGGACTGTTTTTTGTTCACCATGGTAGGAGCTTCTGGCTGACCAAAGGAGTTGCCTTCTGCATCAGTGATTACCCTTTTTTTTTTGTGTTGGAACAGTAATGAGTCGTTATTGACTATGACAAAACTAAATCTGAAGAGGTATCATATGACTGGAATGATTTAACTGTTCACTTTCAACGTAAAATTCATGGGGCACGACTGGAGGTGTCAGCAATGAATTACAAATTCTGAAGGGAAGTTCACCTGAATGGTTTTAAGTTCTCCCACATTTTTTTTTGGGGGTAACAGGGAATCATCCCATCCACACGCCTCTTACACTCGTAATTACATTGTAAATTCTGGATGTACAAAATCATTCATTAATGATGACCATCCATTAAATCCAATTTTACTAGTAGGAATATGAGTTTATCCCACCTGCCTGAAAAAGAGTTGGAGCAGACCCATCTCACCTTTTCCCTATTCTAAAGCTGACCTGCACATATTCTGTATAACAATCTCAATAGAGACATCTAATTTAGGGAGCTGCCCTAAATACACCAGTTGTACAACAATCCAGGACATTAAATTTAGATTTGGAGATGTCTTTCTAGCAACACATTGCAGAATTCAAATCTTGAGAAAGCAAATCCCAAAACAATATCTAAACAGGTGCAACAGCAATTGCAATATACCAATTGGACTCTCAAATACCATTTGATGAATAGGAAATAAAACATTTACACAAGGTATTTTTAGTCGAAAGATACACACCCATACAAGTAACCTCACAAGCCTTAAGAAAATGAGGTAAGCTCTCAAACTAGTAAACCTCAAAAAGCAGATCAAATCCATTGCTTATCCATCGGAATGAGAAATCAGTCCAGAGCCTCATCAGCATCCTGTAAAGCACACTATGACATGATAGGTCACTCCCAGATTCCAACTTCAATCGGGATTTACGTGTTCAATCAAATAGAAACTCGGTTGCAATTCTGCTACACTTGTACAATAATAGATAAATACATAACGAAAACCTCCAAGCTCCTTCAACACAACGATTGAAACTGCTACTGAAACCCCAAGAAGAAGACCAACTGTCGACAAACAATATTTCTACCGTTTGGTGTTGAAGATGACAGATAGATGTGCATATGTCTAAGCATCGACATCAGATGAATCCTTCAATCATCCAATCTCATCCTTACCCTTTGCCTATTTGAAGGCCCTTGTTGAATTTGACCCATGTAACGTGGTTGTGAACCTCTCCCTAACAATCCCCTTGCGTTGTGTGCGTTATCCTCTCTTCTAACTGCCTGCCGGTTTACAGGCTGCTTTGGTTTTGAGGCGTTCGACTGCTTGGATCCGTTTGTTTCGTAACACAGTGGTTGAAGTCCTTGCAAATCAGGTTCAGGAACATATCCAATTGGACGTTTGGCATCATCCATCCTCCTAAATGTGATAGATATCCTACGGAAGGTAAAATGAAAACATTAAAACAATAAAATATAGGTGCAAGCAAAGAGGTAACCATAAATACGCAGATTGAACTAGCATAACTATAAAAACAAAAATATAACAAAGTTTCAATTGACACCTTTTAGTCGGAACCGCTGGCACACAATGCTTAGCCAAATCAGCCCCATTTCCATTTAAGACAAGAACAGATCTAGAGAAAAATAAACACAATTAACTATCCCATCAAAAACACATGCAATATCAGAAAATAGAAAGGAAATGGAAGGAAGATTATAAACACACCATACTTACCCTACTGGCAGGGAAATTGCTATAGAACCAGCAAACTCACCAGCACCCACTATCTTCAAATTTGATCCAAAAACTATATCGCACTCACTAAGAAACGACAAAGTGCAAAAAGGCCTAACAAAATCATGATTGTCAATATGAGGTGGTATGCAGTCCCCTTCTTCGTAAATGTTCACAATACAACTGTCGGGTACACAGGTAGGAGGAAGCACATGCCATCTAACCAATCTCTTGATGATAACCTTGAACAGTGGAGGTATAGGATCAACCATTTCATTCTGGAGGATACCTGGGGGATTACCACTTTTATCCTGGCACCAGAACATTAAAACAGGTTATGTATATTTTCCATTTAAGCTAGGATACGCAAAATTTTTCAGCCCAAAAGTTTATAGGCTGGTAGGCATCATGGTAAAAGAAACTCACAGTTGCATAATTGTAACAGCAACCAAATTGGATTGTAACGCGTCCCTTACCCTTCATCCACTTCTGGGGTGCACTAAAAGTGCGCTCTGAAGAAAAATATAAACAGTTAAAATGCTATAAGTATTTAAGCCCAATGCTTCCAAATCAATAACTAACCTTTCAAAAGAAAAACAAATGAGGAAAACTTCAAACAATTTTGATCCCTTGCATAAAAGTTGAGTTAGATCTTAAACCACTATGATGTTATCTTTATTTGTATAACTTCAAAAACATGTGCATAGTCAGTTCACTGCTTGTCACACATTGAATCAACATCATTGTACTTCTACAGTAACCAAATACCGATATGTACACATACGAAAACCACGAAATAAATATCAAGTAGAAGTCTTACTTCAACTGAGTTAATAATGAACCACTTTGTTCTTCTTATGTAGAGGTACGCGAGCAGTATATAACTTTGATGCGAGCATCAACTTGTTTTGAGGTCACAAACTGAAGTGAGCTGTTCATAATAATGCACAGAGACAAAGGTAACATAAACCACCTTTTTCTTTTCTAAATAGGCAAGCAAGTCCTGTATAACTCACATACTGAGAGAGAATACGATAACCTTTCTTTTAAAAAGGTGAAATCAATGAGAATCACTAAATTGTGTAGGTATACTCAAACTCAAAGCCAGGGAAAAGGGCACCAAGAAAATTCGCTTAAACAGTTTCATGAAGTAGGTAAACAGCAAACTGGGGAAAAAAGTAGGCCGGACATCTAATCTATAATGATCTCTAAGCTTCCATTAAAGCGCCACAAATTACAATCACACCATGCTGGATCTAAACAATGGCAGCTCCAGGAATTATTTCACTCAATTTACTTAAATTCTATTTAAAAAAATCACACTTCTAAACACCTATAATCAATTTCCAATAAATCGATAAAATTAATTTAGCTACTCAAATCCCAATCCATAAGTAGGAAAAAAAATTAATACTATTTAGCGAGCGAAACATGATTCATGTAGTCAACCCCAAATATTTTAGACAATGTTATGTTGAGTAAGGATACCATTGTTGTGACATTAAAACTTGTAAATAAGGGTAACACACTAAAGGTATTATATAAAAAATTGTACATATATGAAATTTGGAAATAACTCTATAGTCTTAGACATGCTTTCAAATTTGAAATTGTTGCATAATAACCTGTATCATTGCTATCAAATACATCCTTCTCAAACCAAATAATGATTCATCTACTGGCATTCAATTCGGTTGCACAATTGGTTCATAATAAGTTTCATTGTTGGAAAACATCTTCCCTTTGCAATGCTAGTGACTACTCAATTTGATACCAACATATTGTACTCAATCTATAAGAAAAACAAGTGCAATCTCTTTGCTAGGAGTACAGGTCATCCTACTCAACAATATCAATTGCATCAATCATAATAGTGAACTAAGTCACTCAGAGCGGTAGTGGAGGTAGGAGTGAGAGCATAAATGAAAATTTTCAAAAAAAATCTTAAAGCGGGAGGATTTGAGAGCATCATACTATATACTACATACATATTTACGAAAATTAAAGTTAATAAAAATATAATTAAAAAAATAAATTGTATACACAAATATATGATAAATTATTTAAATTTGTTTCACTATTAATTTGGCATATAAAGTGAATGTTTAAACCAAAGGCCGGTAACAACACATGCCTTTGGAAGGCATTTTGATTCGTTGGACAGTATCCCACATCGAGTAGGCATGAGAAGCTGATGGCAACTCATGCCTATAAGATGTACGGGCTTTCCTTCTCATAGTAGCTCCTACAAGTGGGCCTCCTTAGCTGGAAAGCAAAAGGTAAACAACCTTTTAGATATTTGGGCTAGCCAAGTGCAAAGTTTTGGGCTTCTGACTTGGACAAGAGTTTAAAATTTTGAATCCGAGAATTTATGTTGAATTCACTCTTAATTCGTGAATTCACAGTCCAAGCGATGGAGTGTGTGTGGTAGAACGCGAATCATGTGACTAAGATAGTGAATATCACAACCAAGTTAAGAATTGTCCTATAATGTGATTCGAGAGTGTATCACAGCCCTTTAAGACTAATGTTGTTTGTTCAAACCTCAGTATAAGTTTCATATAAGTCTTAATAACGTTAGCCAAACCATGTAGTGTAAATAGGGTAAGTTGTAAAAGTTGAACATCTGGCTTTGAACCCGTGAGACCAAATTCCTAATTTTTTTTCTTCTAAAGCTAGTGGTGTCCATAGAACCCACCCTAAATTTCCCAAAATCCTATATATAAATTAAAAAAAAATTCAATGAGGACAACTAGCCCCATTAAACTTCATTTGCTGTTGCCCACGGTATAGAGTTCATCAATTGTACCCTTGAGGTCAGAGTGAATTTTGATTCCTAACCAAAGGTTTTATGTCTTCTTCACTGTGTACTAGAAAAAAAGTATAATCACCCTTGTTTTAACTCTTTCTCACTGACTTCCAATGAAGCACTGTCCTTTTTCCAAGAACTACTATTCAATAACTGGTGCCTTTTGCCTTCAACTCCTTTAATTTATCAAAACTAATATTCTTATAAACAAAAAATTGAAAATTAACATTTATGAAATCTGGAACCCTAATACCCCAAGAACAGAACAACCTAGTCGGGTAAAAACATAAAGCAAATTTCCTACATCCTAGCACACCGGCATATTTTTTTTTGGTGGGGGTTGGTCAATCAGGCAGATTTTAAGGTAATGAAGTTTGTAATAAGTAGAAGGCGACCAAAAAAATTAGTTAAAAGGATCGACCATTTTGGAGACTTTGCCAGCAGATAAAAGGTTACTGTAGCAAGATTGGGCTGGTTCACACAATCTTGTAACTCCTTTGATCACTTTTCCCTTTTTTTGCTTCAATATCTTAGTGCACTTAGTAGTTTTGAATTATACATTCCTTGACGCACGACCAACATGTGCTGGACATTGACAAAATACTCAGGCCTCATAAACCAGAGTACAGTAGAATACCTACATTAACTCATATAGAGAATCTGGTCAAAAACGAATTCAGTGTATTAAAAAATAGATCCTCATGTAGATTCATTATTATAAATTAAAATCCTCAAACATCTTATAAGTTCACAGGAGTGTTGGTTATCACCAAAACATGGATAAATTTTGAAGAGATAATTAGTTACGAGAATTTTTGTGCTTTTCTAATCATTTACCAAATGAATAGTGCAAAATAGTGATAGTTAGAGATTCACAAGGATATTTTATAATATCCTGTTGCTACAACCACACTACTCGATATATTATCTGTGCATGGATATTTGGTGTGGTTTGTCACTGTCCACAGTCCCTGCTACCATGCTTAGACATATCAGGTTCTCAATAAGTCGCAAGGCAAGTCCTCAAGTTGAAAATTTTCAAGAACTAAAAAAAAATCAAGAACAGGGGGGGAAGGAGGGTGAATTGCAAACTATTAGAGAAAAGGTGCAGAATTATCTCTACATATATGCTGAAAAATGAGTAACTTTACATTCAGTCTTTCGACATAGGAACCTTACCAAAACCCAGGATTATAGCACATCATTAAACGATTGAAAACTGCACTCAAGCCTATAAAAGCACATATTTGGATACAGACACAAGCAAAACAAAATCAATTAACTCGGAAGTTTAAAAGCACATTAAGCTGTTTAACACAGGTTTTGTATAAACAACAAGCTACAGGATCTTCAAATTGGTAACAGCTTAGTCTAACATAAACACATAAAAAGTCTAGCCCCATGAAGCACAACAGATAAAATAACTGGATTGCCCATCGATTAAAATCATCTGGGTACCTTCTTAAGCTTTTCACATTTATTTATTTCAAACCCACCAGAGAATACCTAAAGTATAAATCAGACATAAATGTCCTTGATAAACAGTATATAAAAAAGCAACTGGACATATTGTCCAATTTGGAAGAAAACA
Organism: Ilex asprella; assembly: GCA_023539305.1. Taxonomy (NCBI): domain Eukaryota; kingdom Viridiplantae; phylum Streptophyta; class Magnoliopsida; order Aquifoliales; family Aquifoliaceae; genus Ilex; species Ilex asprella. Next base: position 26,699,866 of record CM042190.1, read on the forward strand.
ACCAACAATGAAACAAATAACTATCCTATGTCATTGCAAAGAAAGACAAATACATTCAACGTCAAAGAGCATTAATCAATCATCAGTGGGCAACCTATAGTCAGACAAGGTTTATTATGCCCTGTTAACCACGTCCTTTGCCTAGTATGTCTATTGCATCAAGATTGTTATTAACAAAGAAAAATTAAAACACAAAAAAATGGCTTTCGAGTGTACAACACAAAATTGCATGGCTTTTATGAACAAGCAGCTGAGTGTCCTTCTGAATCACAAAACATGACCTTCAAATTTCAACGGCTAGAGATGAAGGACTATAAAGAAACAACAGGTTTGCTAATGGGCATCCCATGTTCTATTTAAAAGAATCCCATCCAGTCCTTCCTATTGAACTGACAAATCAATAGCAAGCTATAGCAATGTCATAGAAACAATTTATAAATAACAAAAGTAATCACAACTATAGGATAAGCATTGCATCAGAGTTAATTGACTAGAAAAGGCAAAAAATTACTAACCTTTCAATTCTCCTTTCTTGCCCATCTCCTGGAACTTGTACACAGATTCAACTATTCTCTTCTGCTCCACTGCGCTGAAAACACCACAGTGTAGCTCAAGCCCCTGGAGGATGTTCACAAATTTCCCATTTATTCTCTCAAAACAAATGAAATCTTTGTTCCTCTTCACCTTATTAAACCGTATATACTCTCTTTGCTCCCTTGGCAACTCCGGTTTTGGCCCAGCCTTCTCTAATGCCGATGCCTTTGCTTGCAGAACATTGCCATTAACTAATGGCCTGTTCACTTCCTTCTCTTCCTCTTCTTCTAGCTCATCTTCTTGTGCCATATCAGCCCATGACCTTCTCACCCTTGGACTCTGAGGTACGGGAGAGCCAACCCTTTCGCTTGTTGAGGCCTCAGAAACCGGCTCTGACCATTCGTTTGCATCATCTTTCCAACTGCCCAAAGAATTTGTATCCGCTGTATCATTCATGTCCGCATTGCATTTCCAACTCCCGAATGAATTCGAGTCACAATTATCTTGATTGCAATCATATTCATCATATTCAATAGGATTTGGAGGTGAAGCAGTAACATTATCTTCTTGTTTTACGGGCTCTGCATCACCCTCAGTTTCTAGAGTAATTCCAACAAGATACAGTAATCAGATAAAACATATACACGCAACACAACCCTAGAATTCCACCAATTCAGTGTAATAAAACAGAAATCCCAACTCCATGTAAATATATGAAATCTTTCACAAATTAAATTTCCAATACCGACCAAAATCAACAACATGCCGCTTACGATACACGTATAAAAACAAACATGCGTGTGTGAGAGTGTGAAATCACACAAATTTTGGGGTTCTGTTTGCATAATTCTAGGGTTAGTGAAGAAGAAGAGTACCTGAGTCCAGGGATCGAATGCGATCGGAGAGGGTATGAGTGCAGTGGCGGCAGAGGCCTCGGGAGAGAAAAGGTAGCCAATTGGAGAGAAACTCCGATGCGACTCGGAGATCTTTGGCGTCGTAGTTCAGTAGGAAAGGGTCTTTCGTACGAACTCTGTGGTCGCTCATGGCGGTTTCTTCGTTGCGAAGCTGAGTAAACTCAGTGTCTCGAAGATTGAAGAGACGGCAAAAACGAAGCGAACTTTTCGAGATTCGGATTGTGGTTTGTGGGAAGAGAGAGAAAAGATGTGAGCGTTCAAAGTAAAAGCGCACAAATTCCGTGGCTATAAAGCCTGAATGGAATGTTAAGTGTCCTTGAAGTTTCCATTCAGGGGTATATTTGGTACTATGATTTCTATTACAATTAGAAATAACATTTAAAATTACAGTAGGATCACTGTCCTAAAAAAATAATAAAAATATGGAATAACTCAAATTTATTATAAATAGTATACTCTAGGATATAAAATTTTCGTATAAAGTCACTAATAATAATCATATAATGAATATAAAATTACTCTAGCACAAGATTGACAAAATACAAATTACTCTTCAAGACTAGAAAAAAAATTCTTATAAAAAATATCACCTCAAGCGTCCCGACATATCCAATGTCATGTTTTAAAGTGTCTGATTTTGTGTTCTAAATTGCACAAGGTTTTGGATAGGGAGGAATGAATTGTATTAGTTTCAAGGGAAAAAATTTTCAACTTGGCTAGCGGAACAATCATGTAGGCTAATTCAAAGTCATTGGTTTACAAAGTATTACAAGCTAAATACTTTCTAACAACCACGTTTATGAATGCTAAGCTAGGATCTAACCCGTCCTTCAAATGGAGGAGTCAAGGAAAATATTGGGTGCGGGTTGTCTATGACAACTTACAAATGGTCGAAGTATTAAAGTGAAGACAAACAAATGGATACGATTTTATAAAAAAGAAATTTATGGAGTTTGAAGTTGAAGCAACTATCGTAATTTCCATCAATTCACATTATTTTGAGGATAAAATTATACGACACTACACAAAATCAGGTTGTTTCATAGTTAAAAGTGCTTATTATTTTGTCATGGGCAAAAAAAGTGACATTGCTGAATAATAAGGTTAAAGTAATTCCTTTTGTTCTTGGAGGGGAGTGACGCTATGATAGTCCACACAAATTGATTCGATAGTTGTACAATTAACGCGTTGTAAGTCAACATATTCTGAACGTGCAATACTATACAGACTTAAAAATTATATTTAAATAATAGATTTCATGATTACAATTATTGATTTTATTATGAGTCAAAATATTTATATGAACTCATTACTTATTCAATAATTATAATTATCAAGTCTACTTTATAATTTTTTTTTAAAATTTTAAATAGCATTACTCTATCTGAACTTGAGTTTTTTTATCGCATAAAATTTGTTCTTAACCGAGGTGCATGTGTCCGATGCAAATTTCACAAAAAAAATAATAAATGTCCATCATAAACAAATGTTTTGACTTTGGTGATGTGGCACAGCATTATAGGCTAACCCACCACAGAAATGTGGTCGCTCCCACACCGGATTAAAGGACATAAGGATGAAATAGATAAGAAAAACTATCCACTGGCTGCTTGCTCCAGCCAAAAAAAAAACACAGCAATGAACACCACCATCTTCTCTCTCACAAAACCTTTCACCACAACCCCTACTCAGCTCCCCCGGACTTCCCGACACCGCCCTCTCCTACCACTCCTCCTCAGCCCCATCAAAAGTAGTAGCGACAACGACAACAACACCGCAACCAACGATGTCGGAAACCCATCACCGCCAGTCCCGCCACCGGTAAATGCAGCGGCAATCCGTTTCCGAAGAGGGTCGAGGAAAAGAAAACAACTTCAGGAAGATGGTGCTGCAAATGGACTGCCCACCAAGCAGGCACAGGCTTCAGCTCCTAAAGACTGGGAATCCATGACCCTCTCGGAAAAGGCAATGGAGCTGTACGTGGGAGAAAAGGGTCTGTTGTTCTGGCTCAACAAGTTGGCTTACGCGTCGATCTTTATTGTGATCGGCGGTTGGATACTGTTCCGGTTTGTCGGTCCCTCACTCAACCTGTACCAGCTGGATTCTGCTCCCCTCTCTCCTACCACCATATTTAAGGGTTCATGACTAAACCGCCACATAATTTATGGAGGCAAAGTAGTGTTTCTGCATAGAACAAGGAGGATGATGGAGCTGCAAGAGAGAGAGAGAGAGATGAAACGTTTTGTTCTTCTATATTTTGTCAACTGTAGTGAATCTGGGTGTAATGTGGTGCCACCTAAAGTTGTAAAATAAAGTAAATAAAACTGAGAATTAGTCCAAGGAAGTAAATCTGTATATTGCAAGTCCAGAATCTCTTCATTCCATCTTCGATTCACCCATAAACGACAACAATTCCTGATGGTAATGCTGAGGCTTTTCATGATTATGAAGATGAAACGATGCGAAAGCAACTCTGAAGGACATTTCAGCAGGATTACAAATGACTACTGAATGCTGGAAGAGCACCTTTAATATTGAAACCTAACTCACACGCACCAAAAAACCGATAAGCTGTCAATTACATTCATGGGATTGAATAGTCATTGCAACTGTCTTCTAGAATTACTAATGGGACATTAAATGCATTGTAGCAAAACCTCATTTCTCCCAGCCAATTACGAAATACCAAATCAAATATTCAGCAAATCCTGAAGACAGGTAAAAGCTATATCACAATAAAGCGTTCACATCTTCTATGCAACGGTAACTGGCGGAGCAAACACCTCCCTCTGAGTCTTGCACCTGTAAATACAAAGATTTCAACAGTCAACCCAAGTTACAGTCACAACATGGAGAAGGGGTAGAAGAATATCTATGGATAGAAATTTTCTCTTATGTTTTCTTTAAACAATTTGATTATCTTAACAGTTGGTCCAATTACTTTCTATCAGTTTTATCATCCTTAGAAATTCAAAATAAACTAGGTACTGCCTTATGGTGAAGTGACAAAACAATAATAGATGTGAATCATTTCAACAGAATTTATAATGTTTCAAACATAGACACCAGTAAAAGCAATTATTATTTTCGTTACTATGAAGCTGCTTGCAAATTGTTGGAAGAAATACCAGAGGTTTGACATGAAGTAAGTTCTCAAATTACTAACCTATTACATTGCGATCGAGAAGCATAGTTGTGATTGTTACAATTCGTGCACATCCAATCCCCGTCACGCCATTGCTTTGCTCTGCTAGGTCACAATGGTGAAAATTATACATCTTAATTGCAATACTTCATTGACATACAACATGGTTGGGTGCTTGACTGACTAGCCTATCAGAAAGCATGACTGTGTGTGCGTGTTTTTTTATAGTATTCACAGTACATAAATTTGGTGAAAGATCTCTATTTTTGCTCCAAGTTCTTTCAAGATAAATCAAAAAACAAATCTTGCTAGTTGAATACAAAATTGAAGTTTATTTATGCCCCATGGAAAAAAATCTAACTTATCCTAAGTGCTGGTAGTTCATTTGGAGGGGGAAAGCAGTTCAGTTTTTTTACCCTTTACCAAGGAGTGTAGGAGTTGCTGGTAGTGGTGGGAGCTGCAGGTTGACTTGCAAGTTTGAAGCCACTGCAGAGTTTCCACTGAGATATGGCGGGTACAAACCAGCTGTTTGATTTCCAACAGAGCCAAACAGTTGCTCAACTCCTGGGTAGGCTTGTTGCAGCCCAAGTGTCTGCACAAATTGAGGGGGTGGAGCATGCCAGAAAAGGAATGTGTCAACCCAGATCAACTAAAGGACCTGAAACCCCATAGCAGAAAAAGGTTTCTCACCTGTCCTGCATTCAGTCTCTTATTATCCCATTCATGAGCGAATTCTTCAGAAGCCAATCGTTTAGTTCCAATAGCTTCAACAGGGGATAACAAAAACAAAAAAACAAAAAAAGTACATCAGACAGAGGCACAGCTTAAGGAACTCCCTGTCTACATTCTAAAAAAGAGTTATGCATTTGGTGTTTTAGCAGGCTTGGACATTCGTACAAGCACTAGTCATCAAAAGACAAAGCCTTGACTGATTACATATGGAAACAAAGAAAGCTTAATAACCACCATAGGATGAATTTAGCCACATATTCTACAACAATACAACTTCCGCAAAATAAATCCTGGGAATATCACTTTTCTTTGGTTCAATATCCTCAGTAAATGATAATTTCATCAATTCAACCAATAAAAGAGTCAGCACTATACAATCATCTCAAACCAAGTTTAGAAAGTCCTAATCCATATGCTTCCCGAGCAACTAAAAACAATGTTGTACAGTCATAGATAAGAACAAACCAGTAACATGGGATTGATATTGAAATCACATATTCGGCTGAAAACCTGTCTCATGAATATTTGGTTCAAATCCTCACCAAAATAACTACCTTCAAAAATACTATGAGTCACAAACCTGTAACTGTTGAGCTAACCACAGATGAGGCTGTATTTGGTGGCATAGAAGCATTGCATTTTTTGCACTGCAAATACAATAGAAGCCAAATCAGGTGCATGATCATAACAAAGAAACTAATCATTGTCAGAATCTAAAAATTTTTGTAGGTAAAAAGAATGTGCAACTCATGAATTTTTTTCCAACAATGTCATGCCTGAGCACGAGAAGAGTAGTTGTGGAAGCCACAGGTGCAGATCCAGTCGCCACTACGCCATCCTTTTGGAACCATCAGAAGTTGATTTGATTGGTTTGCATATGGAACACCAGAATGGTGGTCCACACCTGGAGGCCAAGTAGAAGTTGGCTGCACTCCATACCTATCTGCAGGCTGAAATCCGAATGTATCAGCCCCTCCTAAGGACCAGTTAGAACTCAAAGGTAGTGACTGCTGGAGTACTCCACTGCCTACTAATCCAGGACTCATCGTTTGTTCCAGAAGTCCTTGTGCCCTGGTAAAATAATGGGGATGAGTTGGGAGAGAAGCTCCAGGCATTGCAACGGCTGGCATTGCTGCTACCTCCTTCGGTTGGCCGCACTTTTTGCACTTCTCTCTTGACGCATAATTGTTGTTAGTGCAACCTATTGATCCATTGCCACACACACCCGACACACAAGGCAGCCAGGAAGAGGAAAACGAAGCCAACAAAACGCACACCAACCCGCCCATGCAAGACCAATATACACACACAAAAAACACAAACCACTTAACCTAGTTGGAATTTTTTAATCTCAACTTGAAAATAAAAATACAATGAATAGGCAAACTACAAATACTAAACCAAAGGTTCTGAGACATTCAATCAAAAATTTAAATCTAAATCGATGAAACCTATCAGTACGAACTCTATATAAAAAATACTGTCCCTCCAATAATAAATTTCTGGTAAGCAATACCGTCCAGCTATCAATAGCCATTTCAGAAAACGATTGGATTCCATGTGGGTAGCAAGTAAGTCTGTATCTACTACTGATGAGTGATAACCACCCCTAAAAAGTATATATCATGTTTACAAATGAGCCATCTTACCCAATCAAGCTAGTTGGCCCCAAACTTCATGTTTCACATGACTCACTGCTCATGATAGCTCCTCAGATTAATACAACTAGTTCAAAGGTCAAGTGACCCTTCTCTCATTCTTGCCTGTACTCAATTCTGGTTGGCATTTTTGGTGAGAGCCACACCCACGTTTTTATCTAGATGATAAAATATCAAGCAATGCAAACTACAGCAGGTACATAGTTCAGATTTCAGATAACTATACTCGAGTTCACAAGTAAACTACAAATCTACTAGTTCCCACCATTCATATTCCCTCGACCATAACCAACCCTAGTTGAGTATGTATTACTATTGTCGTGGAAATTCCCTATCGAAATAACAGGCACAATATTACCAAAAGCAACATGCAATGATAAAACAGTAAATACAGTGTCAGAAGAGCAGCTAAAAAAGCCTTGGCAATGACCATTTCAGGAAGGCTATGAATCTTGGAAGCACATGCCAAAAAAAAAAACCCTACTCCAAACCCACCATTGTCATCTATGAAGTCCTACCCCCAAACTATCCCTGCAAATTTCAATTGGATTTCGAGGGTTTACGAGTGTAGCAGGCGCTCTTTAGCCTTAAAAACCTCCAACTGACTAACTTTCACACCAATATGATCAATAAATTAACACGAACACCTTAAATCACCCGTCGCTAACTCCAGTATTGATGAATTTCAAAAAATTGAACAATCTACAAACACATAACTTTCCATACGTGCATTTCCATAGAGAGAGAGAGAGAGAGAGAAGGGGATGATTTATTGTACCAGCACAGATCCAATCACCAATACGGGGGAGCCATTTGGAATCGGCGGGGGTTTTGGTGTCAACAAGAAGTCGGGGCTGCTTACACCTGTTGCAGAAGGATCTGAAAGCGTAGTTTCTGTTCCCACAACCGCTGCACTCCCAATCCCCTTCTCTCCCTCCTCCTCCTCCCATCTTTCTTTTCTCTACAAATCTCTCTCTATATATACGAAAATCGTATCAGGTCAGTCTTCTTCTTCTGCTGCTGCTTCTACGCCGATACAGAGCGGCGCTACGGATCTGTTGCCCTGTTTTTATACCAAAGTCATCAATTTGTGAGTATCAAATTGACGGCAGACCCAATTGGGAAGCCCTTTCCCCTAAATTCCCTTTTATGATTTTTAATCTTTTTGAAAATAAAAATAAAAAGATACCCGGTTTGAAATTATATAGCATAAAATATAAATGCAGTCTTATTGTTTTTTATCGTAACGAATTAAGCTGCTAAATATGTTAAATAAATAGACTAATAAAAAATTGATATAATATAAAATAAAGCAGATTATAATAAAGTCTCAAATAAACTTATTCAATGGTCACCAATATCATTCTCAAAATCATTCACATTGCACCGTACCTTCAAATATAAATTATTCCTAATATTTTAAATTAACAACGCGTCCTGTGCGATGCATTGAATTTATCTCCCCTAGTTGACCTCTTTTTAACCCTTAAATTATTTAAAAATTATTTATTAATGAATTAAAATAATATTTTATTAAATATAAAAAGTGAAGAAATATGGTGACAATTTAAATTTAAAATAATTTTAAAAAATAATGAAAATAGTTTTTTTTTTTAAAAGGAAGTATAATTAAATATTTTAAAATTTTAAAAATTAAATATTTGGAAAAGAAAGACCTCTCACCCCAAAACTATATGTTATATATATATAAACTTTAGATATAAATGTCTTCTGCATAATACAAACTGAATGTGACACAATTTAAATTGCATATGATTATATGAATTGAGTACAAACTAAATAAATTTTAACACCATAAGACTTAAATCTGACATCAACCCAATATAACAATATATCTAATATTAATCATAAAAAAATTATTTTTTGAAAACTCGTCCGTTTTTCATCTTCTTTTTCCTGACGGAATGTAGGATTTAAAGTTAGGCATTGGCTTTATATGGGGGATATATTTTTTAGATTTTCCCATTTTTTGCCGTACTTTTTTTTTATTTCGATTGAAATACACTACCTAATACCTAATAAGTACCACCCAAACTGTTAGACCTTAAAATTGCAAGTTCAAACTTTGTCATCTTCTTTCCCTAAAAAAAAAAACAAATAAATAATTTGCATCTAATTTTTGGCCAAGTTCACTGCTATTTTCAACAACCCTACCGTACAGATGATCCGGGTAATGCAAATCTATCTTCTGAAATGCAAATGTTGATGAACTGATCATCAACAGTGATGCAATAAGATGAATCTATGCTTCCATGTAATCACGAGGACTGAACACTACTGAAATGGCTCATTGCAGTCTCCTACAAAATATCTGCTCACAAAATTTAAGGCACCAACTTAGACTTGTGGGTTGCAAGAACACACTGAAGAAACAAAATTTGGCTTGACAAGAGCAGCAGACAGTTGATCAGCTCCTATTTTTGAACCAGTTCTCGAACCCAGGATAGCAATGACTTCAATTGTTCAATTGTTAAATTAATGGGGGCTTTCTGAGAATTGATCAAGTGGAAATAGAGGGAACAAGAGTTACATTGATTCATCTACCACAAATTAAGGAAAACTGAATCAAAAAGGGGTCCGTCGAGCTTCAAAGGAGTAGCCTGTCATCAGCTTGGACCTCCTGTCCCTCTCCTCATTCAAAGCCTAAACCCAAGACTAAAACTCATGCCATGAAAGAATATCAATTACCACTGCAAGCGTCTTTCCTTTCAACAGTAAAACTGGATAACCACAGAAGTATACGTACAGACAGAAACCCACTTGCAGACTGAATACAGAGTTCAAGAATTTTGAATCAAAATCCACCCAAAACTAACAAAAAATACCAAGATAATTTTGACCATAGATTGCTTACTTCACCATGTAGACCCTGCATCATGCATCACTGGGGAGCATGGCCTTCAGCCAGGACAACCGTTTCTCGGTTTTCAACGACATAAAAGTTTTTCTCCAGGTTAGGTCTTGGAACAAATCCATAGCAGCACTATAAAGGCGCCGATCAACCCCTTGCATCCCATTTATAGCAGTAATGCAACAATCATAAGAATATGGATCGTTATTTTGAGCCACCGCAGTTTGGTTTGATCCTGAAGCAGTTCCAATCCCCAAAACCACACCTACTTTTGTGTTACCACAACCTATCTTGTTTCTCTTGTTGGGACCTGAACTTGGTGCCTGCTAGCAATCAAACAGTTAAAAAATGCTCGACATAAATCAGAAATCTTGAATATCACAGTCTCTAATATATTAAGCACTTGCTACCGAATTATGTGTGTGTGTGTTTGTAGCTCATTGTACTTATGCTCAATCAGAATCATTATGTATAAACTCATGTTTCAGAAGCTTAAAAAAATGACAGGCCAAAGGTTGCTTTGCTTGAACAAAATTCAGTGCTTCAATGTGATAATTCACCATACATAAGTTTCAATGGGTTGAATTTTGACAAAAAAAAAATAAAGACGTATGACCTATGGTCTATCCCTTGACGTAAACCCACACACAAAACACAGTCGTAGATTCATGAACGTACATGATGTAAAATAATTGGTCAATAATTACTTGACAAAGAAGATGGATTGTTGGTTATAAGGGTTGAAAAGAGGGTCATTCTAACCAAAAAGTCAACGGACCAGAATGACTGTGGACTAGCCAATGGATTGGGCAAAACCTTAGTCGATGACATGCAGAACAAATAAGAAGGAAGTAAATAAGAATGGAGGGCTCAACTAACGACTGGGAACCTTAGATTCCATATAAATGCTGATGGAACAATCAGTAAATAGCATTTGTATGTAAGAGGGTTATGTAAGATAATTCGGAGTTCAGAGTTCAGTACTCAAAGTACAACAACTATTAGACTTTGTTTTTGTCAAAAGAAATTGAAAATAGGAGATCGGTGTGGTCCTAACCGAACTACCAACAAGATCTATAAAGTATTTATGTGATGAGAGAGAGAGAGAGAGAGAGAGAGAGAGAGAGTTTTTGTCTTAGGATTTTGTTACAAGCCCCTACCCTTCATTTATGAGGGTTTTTTTAGTTTGTGTTGAGCGTATTTTAACTTTAAGGGTATGATTAAGAGTAATTATTCATAATCGAGTGTGTACAAAACTAACCCTATGCAAAACCCTCTATTATTGACGTGTGTCAATGGAGTTGAAGTCCACGTGTGGAGTCAGGAACATTATGTCAAGTGTCAAGTGACTGACGTAGCTCAGTCATCTTATCATTTAAGATTGTGGCCGTTCAGCGTTCTTTGAGGTCTGGACTATATCTGAGTTTGGGATTATATACATAAAATGCTAAGAATAAAACCAAACAAAAAGAAAGAAAGAAAGTTATGGGCTACTAGTAACACAAGTAAACATTCCTCAGTGATGTAGTCATATGCTTTTACATAGAGTTTATGTAGTGATTGCCGATGAATCTTTATTATTAGAGTCGAGTGTACTGAGACTGATGTTTAAGAGAGAATAAAAGTAACCATGGCTGACTTCCTCTACTATTGGAATCCCTTGATTGAGCAGAGCCCTTGGTTATCAGAGGTGCTAGGCTAGGCTTAATGAGGCCTTTTGCTGGACTAACTTGACCACAACTTCTGCAGGTTGAAATATGAGAAATTGTTTTCCACTTTAGTACAGAACCATATTCTAATTTGTAAGTATGTACAAACTATGTGTTTAAGTGGCCACAGTCCCGTGCCATGCACGAAATTTGTACACATTCCCTTCCTTCTCTATCATTTTCCCCCTTTTTTGATACCATTTAAAAAATTAGATAAAAAATTATGAAAAATAGGATGGTAAAATTAAGTGTTTTTTTAAAAAAATTAAATTAGTGGCTAATTTTAAATGAGTGATAGTTAATTAGTAGGATAGAGAGATAGTTATATGAGACAAGTGTTAGAAAATAATTGTATAAAATCATATGTGATAATTGAATAATTAAAAATTCTAAAAAATAAAAGAAAAGTGAGAGAAGGAAGGCTTCTTAAATAACCTCCCACTTAATTTAATTGTTTTATATATCTATATAATAAAGTAACTAGCAAAGTTTGTCTTGAACTTTTCGTGACTCACTTTGCTTGACGACTATTGATCCAATGATCCTCATATAAAAAGTTTTTAAGACTCATATATCTCATATAACACTCTTTATATATCTATCTTATACTCTCTCTTATATTATTATCTTATTTTTTTGTTTCTCTTGTGTTATTTTATTATTATTTAATTTATAGTTTCATATGCAATTATTTATTCCATGAAACTAATTTAAAATTTTATATATCTAACGACATATATTTTGCCACTTGCTTCTTACTTTTATATATCTAACGACATAAAATTTTTTTGTTTGAGTTTCACACATTTGCCTGAAATTAGGTCTTAATTGATTAGGGTTTAAATTCCTCTAATTCTCATTGACAATGATTTTTATATAGATTATTTTTGTAGTTTTTTTTTTAGTGTTTGCTTTATTTGTTATATTTTATGTGTTTTCATTCTTCTTTTTTGTGGGTGTAGGCAGTGTTATTTAAGGCGTAAAGCGAAACGAAGCGATTAAGGCTCCTAACGCCTAGGCGAGAAGCGAGAAGCGAAGCGACACGCTTTACCGAAGCAAAGCGAACAGTTTAAAAAAAACATATATTTTTTAGTTTAATTACTTCTAAACATCTAAATTCTAATTTTATATATACTAAATATTTAAATGCAAGTAAAACCATAAACATTTAAATTAAAACAAACACTAATAATATCTCAAATCTTAATAACAATCATAGCTTAAACATTTAAATTTAAACAAACACTAATAATATCCAAAATCCTAATATTTAAAAATATAAGTCACACAATTGAAGCAACAAAAGAAACCATCTCAAAGACTTAGAAATCATTCATCATCACTAAAGAAACCATCTTCTTCATTATCCTTAGATTCATATCCCTCTGTATCCTCCTCCTCTGCCTCATCTGAAATTATGTCTTCCTCATCTATGAGTCCAGTGGTCGATCTTGTCAACCTTGATGGTACCCTAGTAGATGGTGTTGATCTAGTCCGTTGGCTACTTTCCCGAACTCCAGAAGCTCGAGCAACTTCACCCCAAGTCAAAGTATCATCACCAAACACAAGTTCATCATCTTCATCTGTTTCTGCATCTATTCTCCCAGTCAACCACTCATTGCTATCATTAATATCCTTCAAAGATATTGGATCAATTGTGTCACGGGAATCATATCGGCGTCTCAAAGCTCTATTATACTTGATAAACACCAGATCATTGAGACGAGATTGAGCTAGTCTATTTCTTTTTTTTGTGTGTATCTGCAATAATTTATTAGCAATACATTAAAATTTATAATAAGATAAAAAAAATGTAATTGAAGAGGTTTGAGGATGATACTCACATGCTCAAACACACTCCAATTTCGCTCACAACCAGATGCACTACAAGTCAGACTTTAAATTTTTTTTGCAAAGCTTTGCAAATTTGGAGTTGCAGACCCGTATGCACTCCACCAATCAGCTGAGAATAATGAATAACAATTAATTAACTAGCATCTTTACACGATGATAATAAAAGAAGCTTGTGGGATAACATAGATTACCTGGTGCCCTCGTTGTTCTTTGTCTAACTGTCATGGGCAACTTAAAGAGGTTTTCACCTTTCATATAAATACTCAACTCTTGACCAATTTTATCTTGCATCGCAAGATTTGGGACCAACCTCTCTAAACATTTATATAGGCCATTCATGACTTCTTGATCTTTCTCAACCTCTGGATTGGAATAGAAAAAACTCTGGGTTCAAAAAATACCCAGCTGCATGCAAAGGGCGATGCAATTGAACTTCCCACCTTCGGTCAATGATTTCAAAGATGTGTTTGTACTTCTCTTCATTGCCATTAAAAGAATTAGCAATCGCTTCTTTAGCCCTGTCCATAGCTTCATAAATGTACCCTATGGGAGACTTCTTCTCACCATCAACCAATCGAAGCACACGAACAAGAGGGCCTGTAAGCTTACGAGAGTAAACAACATTATTCCAAAATGAAGGCATTAAAATAATTTGTGCTGTCCTTTTGCCTTGTTGTTCTTTTGCCCATTTGCTTGTAGTCTATTCCTCTGAAGTGAACATTTTTCTCAAGTTGCCTTTTTGTTGGTTAATCCTTGTTAGAGTAAGAAAAGCTATAGCAAATCTAGTTTTTGCGGGCTTCATTAACTCCTTTGACTGGGTAAATCGTCTCATCATATTTAACAGAGTTGGACGGTTATAAATATAACCGTGTAATGCTATTCCTCTCTCAAATGTTCTCTTGAAGTTTGGCAACTTGAAAATATCTTCCAACATCAAGTCCAAGCAATGTGCAGCACATGGCGTCCAATATATGTTGGGTCGTTTTGCCTCCAAAAACTTGCCTATTAAATAAATAATTTTTATCAACTAGTGTCATAAAAAAAATCAATATAACAAGTAGTTATCTTTCTTTTTCAAGAAGTTCATACCTGCTAACACATTTGTTGCCGCACTGTCAGTGATAATTTGGACCACATTTGCTTCACCAATACGCTCCACAAAATTATCAAGCAATTCGTACATTTTTTGTCCATCCTTTGAGTATGCAGAAGCATCAATGGATTCAAAGAACATGGTCCCTTTTGGACAATTCACTAAGAAATTAATCAAAGTTCTCCCTTTCTTGTCAATCCATCCATCGGCCATTATGGAACATCCATATTTTGTCCAATCCTCTTGGTGATCTTTCATCAATGCCTTGACATGCCCTACTTCTTTATTGAGCAATGGGACCCGAATCTCATGGTAAGAAGGGGGTTTCAAACTAGGGCCATATTGTCCAATAGATTCAAACATTGCCGCAAAACTTTCATAGTTCACAACATTAAAGGGAATTCCCGTGTCATACATCTATCGGGCAAATGCTGTGATGGCTCGTTCTCTCATTTCCTTTTTAAAAGGATCATTGACATCAATCTTCGTTTGTCCCCCCTTGGTCTTTCGATTTTGCACCACAACATTCGGATCAGGGGTAAAGTATACATCCATAGGCCCTTTTTGTCTTGGCTTTTTTAGTTTGGATGTAGCTTGTGTAGAACCTTGACTAGAATTAGTCATGGATCTTTTACGATGCACAACAAGCTTTACAATATCATCTTCATCCTCCTCCAAGTCATTAGGCATCTCATCAAAATTGGGAACCATGTTCATTAGATTCTTCTCTTCCTTTTTTTAGCCATATATTCTCTAATCTCCTCCCTAACATGAGCAGGACATTTTGGACAAGTAATAACACTCGTAGAGTTCCCCGCAAGGTGTTGCTTGACCCGATAGACACCTCCATTTGACTCTTTTCCACAAAAATTGCATTTGAACTTGTTTGGATTTTGAGGACTTACCAAGTGTGCATATTTCCATGCCGGATCTTTTTTGTTTCCTTCGGACGACGATGCCATTTACTTGTTTATGAATAACACTATCACACTACAATCAAAGGAACAAAATACATTCACATGTACTGAATTGCATTTCATAATAGTTATAAACAATTTCATATTGACTGCATAGCAAAAGAAGCAAAATCAGGACATCAACCGAATCAGCAAAAAAAAAAAAAGGAGCAGAATGGACTGGACAGCAATAACAGGAGCACATTCACAATTTCATAACAGGAGCACATTCACAATTTACATTCATGTGTACTGAATAGGAGCAGAATGGACTGGACTGATCAGCAATAATAGGAGCAGTGGAGCATATTCACATTCAATAACAGGA
>CM042190.1:26758134-26781631 GCA_023539305.1 Ilex asprella
ATTTTAACGCAAATAATTAACTTTTCATCTATTTTCTTTCCGAATTTAGTAAGTTAGAAGGAAAGTTAATCCATCAATTTTTCCATCATTCCTTATCAAACATTATATTTATCCTTTAAACTTTCAATCTTTTTAATTTGTCATCCTTCTATTTTTCTATCATGCCAAACGGGCTTAAGCCAGGCTTCACCTGAAAACAATGGCTAAGAACAAGATACTAGGGTTAAGTACTGTTAATGAGTTGTTGCTAAGAACAAGATACTAGGGTTAAGTACTACTAATGAATTGGCGAGGGAAAAAAAATACAAAACAGTTACAACCTCCCCTAGTTGAATGAGCAAAAAAGATTTAATAACAAAAATAAAGTGATTCACCCACTAGTCATGGAACATGTGTAACAAGATGGAATTATGCATATGACAAGCAGTGATGAAAGTGAAACCCACAATAATTTGATGGAAGAGAAAATATCTACAACCATAGGATACATGTTAGAGCATTAGGAGGCCACGCAATCTGGGATTGAGGCAAAAAAACATTTTACAATCAACAAACATGGTCCACAAGGAGATAAATATGCTTCCTCAAAATGTGAATAAGAACAACAGCAACATGACTAGATAGAGATGTGAATATAAATCATCAACACGGGTACGATACGAAATTGACACCATAAAATTTTTAAATGAATATGGTAACAAACAATTTCAACACCTTAGATCTTAAAGTATAAAGAAATTAAGAACCCTAATGCATTAATAGTTCCAAAAAAAAAAAAAATTGCAGGCAAGTACGGGCATTATTCAATATAGACCCGATAATACTTAGCTGCGAGTTGAAGCATTGCAGAACTTGAATATCGAGGAGTATCATGACTCATGATTCATGAGCCATGATCCTATCTTACAGCAGAGTGTAACCAGAAGAACTAGCCCATGGGCGGTAAAAAAGTACCACTACTGAGTTCGATTCTCTGACTCTCGATCTTATCTCATACATGTGATTTACATGTAGTTCACGGGGACAAACTTTGTTGATTGACAACTCCATCTCTAACTTTTTTCATATGAAAGTTTATGGTCATTTGTATCAATATGGTCATTTTGTCCAAATTCGTCAAATTTGACATAATTCTTCACACGCACAGTACGTGACCCTTAAACTAAATCTTAATCCCCGACTCATGTAATGCGCACGTGAGGAATTCTATCAAAGTTAACTATGAATTTAGACAAAAGAGCTACATTGACACAAATTGTATAGTTTTTGGGTTAAAATTGGCACACAACATAGTTCAGAGGCTTGATTAACACAAATGATATAGTTTAGGGGCTAAATTAATATAAAACATAGTTAAGATGTTTGATTGACATAAATTGTATAATTTAGGAATCAAATAAATAGTTAACTCTAAAAATTATCTCACATGATCACTTAGAAAACTACCCAAAACACATCACTTACTAAAACAAAGTTAAATCAGCAATCAACACTTCACCAATATAACCAAGAACCTTTTCACCATCTTACCAATTAATTACCCTTCATTAAAATATTATTAAAAAAATTTCAGTTTCAATCCCCTGTAAATTATAATAATTTTTGAATTATCCATATAGTGTGACCGGAAAAGAGAAAGCTAAAAAAGATAAAAAAGAATGAATCGGAATAAAAATAAATTATAAATTTTATGCATCGCACGAAAAATCCGCTAATATTTTGGTATAAAAAACAGATTTGAAAAGGACACTTTGTTGGGGCCTACTTGTAAATCTAATATCACACATTTGACAAGGATTGAACGGTGGCCAACAAAAAATCTTCAGTCTCCATCATGAAGGAAAATTAGTAAATATTGGATGCTATTTGTGGTGGATGCTATTTGTGAAATGGCTCTTGGGTTGCTGCTGGGGTGTTAAACGAAGGGAGTTAGTCAAGCCTGTCGTCACTTTAATTAATTCAAGTGGTAATGAATATAAATTATAAATTTAGAAATTTTAAGTTCAAATATTTTTTATAAATATTCTAGTCTTAGTATGAATGACCTGTTTCTGATTGGATCGAAGAGAAAATTAATTAGAGTACACTTAAACTGGCTCGAACAATATTGACCGTTGAACGAAAAATAAATAAATATGTAAGTCGGGTTGTTTGCTTGAATATTATTCATTTGTAATACAAAAGGTAAATATTTTTCATGGTGAAGAATTAATAAAATAACACCCTTAACTTAATGAATAGGGTGAAGTCTAGGGTGTGCGTATATAGTGTCAACCAACATTTCTCCTTCCTAAGGAGTTGAGTTGGTCTGACTGGTAGGTTCCTTTGCTTGTCAAAAGAAAATGACAGCTGTGTGCGTGTGTGTGCCCCAACGCTTCTCTGTGTGGGTCTGACTTTCTCCTGAATGCTCGCCACAGAGTCGTCCACGTTGGCTAAGGGAGCTGGGACTTCCCATATCGGTGAAGTCTTGGGGTGTGTGTGTGTGTATAGTGTCAACCAACTTTTCTCTTTCCTAAGGAGTTGAGTTAGTCTGATTGTTAGATTACTTTGTTTGTCAAAAAAAAAAAGGGTGTCAAGAGATTATGCATTTAATTCTCATTAGGCTTACTCTTATTATAGAAAAAATGAATTGAATCGAGCTGACCTAACCCTGAACATATAATCTAAATATCGATAAGCATCTCACAACTTAAAAAAAAAAAAAAAAAAATTTGGTTGCATGGTTAATTTTGTTTGGTTGATCAACGCATGCAGTTAAAATATAAGACGGCTCTCTGTCATGAAAGAGATTGCATTATCAACATGCCGCTTGTCACAGCTCGTTTTGTGCCTTTCAACTGTTTGAAATAATGCTTCTAAGGCTGATAAAGATGGGAGGATTCAAACTTGTGGTGCCTCATACACCCACAGACAGTCACTCCCCTAGTTTACTCTTCCCCTGCATCGTCTCCATTTCATATTGTAGACTTACAATTATTTTGCCCCTCTGACTGTGCTCTTTTTGGCCTTTTTTACTCCTCAATAGTCCTTTTCTACTTTATCTTGCACAGCACTAAAACATGGTTTAAAGGATCGGTCGTTATTGATATGAGTTGTCCGAGTCATATCTGACTTAATATCTTCCGAGACGATACTATTACACGATATGTATAAACCCCGAGTTTTGCACGACTGAGTTATATTTGAGTCAATCCTGAATCGCCGAATTATCGTTACCCACTAGGTCGATACGGTTCTGTGACGTCGCGATATGACTTAAATATCACGTTATGTTTAATATTTTTTTGTAGGTCATATCGTTCGATAACCCACCGCAACACTGCGACTGATGTGTATCAAAACTCTCCGAATCAATAGCCGATGCCACAACATTGAACCATGGACTAGGTTTGGCACTTACCAAAGAAACAAATATCTTCCAATCCACCAACATTGAGCACAACATTATTCGAGTTCACCTCTTTCATTCAAGTAGATGTTCGAAGTTAGTACAAGATCACGATAACCGTCAAACATCTTGTTTAAACTCAACCCATTATACGTGTGTATGTTCACGAGTTTAACAAGTTAAACAAGTCATTATTTGAATTCGACTTGTTTATAAAAAAAAGAAGTTAAATTGAGCTTGAGAATGGTTCATGAATGGCTTTTAACGAGTTCTAATAAGAGTTGGATCCAAAATAATTCATGAACATATGGATTCATGTGAAGCTGTGTTGTCTAACTCAGTGATTCAGTAAACATGTCCCACTCCCTTGTCGGGGTTGTGGGGAAGGTGTAGCTGGGCAGCACCAAGCCAAGTTGAAGCTCTCTTCCTCTACTACATCACTGAAGTGGGTACCCTTCATGGGACCCCCTGCCATAAACCATCCAATGTGCCACAGCCTACCTGAGAATTGGATCACTCTAGGCAATAATAACTGTACCACAAATATAAAAACTTAATTCAGGGATTTAATGTTTCCCTCTCGTTGATTGAGTAGTAGGTCGCAGTACTTTTCAATCCAATCCTTAAAAAAAAACGCATTAATGCTCAAATTACGCGCGGATAAAGTTGTTGGAGGCTATGCAGGTGAATCTATCTATCTATACATATATATATATATATATTTTTGCCAAGTGCTACAGCGGAAATGTAGGTGGATATATAGGAAGAAAATTGATTGTACATATGTTTTTGACTTGTCCACGGGTACAAATGTTCGTTTGCAATGGGTATTTTTCGCATTAATATTTTTTTTTACAGAAAAAAATAAATAGAATGAGATAAAGGAATGGACCTCTGATAGCAAGAGCAAAGACCACAAATCAACGACAATGACATTGAGATTAACTCTATTTTCAACATTTCAATTTACCAAGATGAGTCGCATATTCAAAGCAAGAAGTTCTTTTTTTTTTTTCTTCTTAAGTTTATATAATACTCAAAAATACTAAGCATGGAAGGAACCGATTTTCAATTATAGTACGAACATTTCTCAACACGTAATTGGAACAGTTCTCAAAATAAATATAAAAAAATCTTTAGAAGCAATTTACATAGAAAAAGAGAGAAGAAACACCACCCCATAATTGGAAGAAAACAATGGATGGATAATTGAAGCCTCATATTCATTGCATCTAAAAAACTATCATATATTGCATAGGACTCTTACCTATAGAAAACTTTAAACTAAATGAATAGTTTATAATTTAATTTTAATTTTAATAAGATTGATTAAAAAATGAACTCACGACATATCATGAAATCAAGTAAATATTTACCATTTATTGCAGCTCCAGATTCACATCCATCGAATAATTCTTCTACAATACATTTTCTTCTTATGTTTTTTTTTATATATAAATAATCTGAATTCAATTAAAATTTATTATTTATAAGTAAATCCCTCATTCCCTCATTCATTAATGACATAACCCATCAAGAAGAAAATTGTAGACAAAAAAAATTTGTGGGGAATCTATAGATCGGGTGGAAGATTATAATATCGATGAGATCAAGTTATACTTTTATGAGATTGAAGTCAAAACTAAAAAAATTATGGAAGTTATAAGTGAAAATTGGAATTAAGAACAATATGACGGTCTGTTTTGCCAATAAAGATAAATGCGAATTTATTGGGTCATTAAAGACATATAATATGTAATATTTTCTAAGTAAATCCACTTAACACCTTTATTTTTTTCTTTCTTTTTTTAATTTGCTATTTTGACCTTGAACTGTTCACACACAATTTCATTCCAACTTAAAGGTATCTCCACAACATGATCTTGCCTTGGTTTCACTTTCAAGGTGTGTGAAAAAATGTTCCGTTGATTCTTTGAACCTTATGCTTGAAGATTCGACTAGAAAGAAAATTCTTGCATTTGAAAAAACAAAATTTAGGATATTTTGTTGTTTAATGGTTCAACCTTTAATCATGACAAATTTTGTGATTAAATTAACAAAAAATAAGGTCAAGTTACAATAGTTGATTTGATTGACTTTAAGTAAAAGATGTAGTATTGACTTTTTTCGGCGTGCTTCTCACGTGCACTATTTTATGATTATCGGTGAATTTGATGAAGATGATGAATTAGAAGGTCTGATTGTCGTATTTCTCGCTCTTCAATTGGTGGTGGTTTAGGTGGATTTGATAAATATAAGAGTTAGATCAATGTATCTCTTGTTCTTCAATTTGATGATATTTTTGATGAATCTCCTCACCGTTTATTGTTTTGAATGACTTGAAGGCGATTTGAATTTCTTGAAGAAGGACCTTGGCGGTGTGTTCTTCTTCCCGGAGATGAACTTACAAGGCTTTAAGGCTACAATAAATTTCGAACAGAGCTTCGCCAATCTCCCTTCCTCGTTGACTTCTCCCCCTTTTTTTCCTCTTTTCTGGCTTTCCCCACACCTCTCTTTATAGTGGTAAGAATAGTTATTTATATAAGGGTGGTAGTTATCCATATAAGAGTATTTTTACCTTATTACCCTTATATGGACTTTAGGTAGTTGGCTACCTATAAATTTGTAGGCTTTAATTAATTTATGGAATTTAAGTTCAACTCACTTTACCTTTTAAAATTTTATTTAATTTGAACTTATAGAATTTAAATCCATATTAATTTAACAAACTTGATTAATTATATTTGAGCTTGTATTATTTAGGCTATAAAATTTAGGTCAAATTTAATTTAATTTTAACAAGCCCTGTTAATTAAATTTGAGCGTGTATTATTTAAGTTATAGAATTTAGGTCCAACCCAATTTTATTTATCTAAATGATTTGAGTTCAATAATAAACTTTAATTTATTAATTTTTTTCATGTCTACACTTACGCTTGAAGATTTGACTAGAAAAAATAAATCTTGCATTTGAAAGAACAAAATTTAGGATATTTTGTTGTTTAATGGTTCAACCTTCAACTTATATGCTATACTCAAATGGTGTTCCAAGAAAATGTGTAAATAAAAATTCAATTACTTTCACATAGAATTTAGATGATGAAAATAGATAATAATAATGAAAATTTATTGTCTCTACAATTATTGCTATCAAGTTTCGTGGAAATTGAATAGTGACACTATCACTGTGTTTGTGTCATTATTATTGTTGCTCTTACGGTCACTATAACTAAAAGTTATTATTTTTTTAGGTCAAGCTAATTTTTTTAAAAGTATTGATTATGAAGTTACATTAAATAATTATAATTTTACATTTAAAAAATATAATTTAATCTAAAAAAAATAATAACTTTTAATATGATCCTAATTTTTTTTTTTGGGGCGCGTAGAGTTACGTATAGATCCGTATCCCCAACGCAACGGATAACGTTCCCCCAAGACAATATCAGCCCCAATTTCAAGAGTTAACCCTTATCATCAACCACAGTTAAACCTCTCCCCGCTTTCCCATATAAACCCCCAATTCGATTGAGCTCAAAATGTGAGAGCACACTTCCGTTTATCAGTCCGTATCATGATCTTTGCCTCTTCCACTCAATTTCTCTCCTCACCACCTCATTTTAGAAACTCCGACGACCGTCAGATTACCCCACCGTCCTGTTTCAGATTCCGGCCACCGTTTGTCACCGTTGCCGCTTACGCATCGGAGGAGAGAACGAAGTCGTCGACGTGTTTAGCACCTTCGAAACTGGCTTCTGCTTGTTCGTTCTACGAAGTTCTTGGAATTCCGATGGGGGCGAGTAGTAATGAGATCAAGGCGGCTTACCGGAGGCGGGCTAGAGTATGTCATCCCGACGTGGCGGCGGTTGATCGGAAGGAATCGTGTACCGACGAATTCATGAAGGTTCATACCGCGTACTCCACTCTTTCGGATCCGGAGAAACGAGCTGATTATGATAGGAGGCTTTTCCAGAGGCATAGGTCATTCGCTTCGTATGCTGGTGCTTCGAATACTATAACTCCGGTAATGCCGAGATTTTCCGGTTATACTCCCCGGAATTGGGAGACAGATCAGTGCTGGTAGTGATACTGAGTTGACTCACCGGGTCATAACAGAGTAAAGTAGTAATCAAGCCGGTGAAATTTAGATGGTTTGTGTAGATATTGGAATGTGTATATTGAGAAGCTAATATGACCAGATCCAAGCATGACATGAACAGAGCCGTTGAATCAAACTGAAAGGATTTCGGACCACAACCGGTCAATGAAATTCTCTCTCTCTCTCTCTAGTTTATCTGTTCAAAATTACTCAACTTTGGAACTGAAATCCACTAGGATGAAGTTCTCCATGTGAATGAAAAAGAGAAAATTGAATCATGGTGTTTTGCAGAGGATTTGAGTTTCCTTCCTTTGTATCCTTTTTTTTTTTTTTTAGGGATAAGCTTCACCGATATCATGTAGAATAACATGAAATGTTCTAATATAAAAATAAAATAAAACATAAAACAATTAATCCTTTTTTTTAATTATCATTTTTTATACAATAATTGTACGGATACATGTGACATTTACAGGTTTTTTTTTTGAGTAATGCTATATATCTTAAATCTATAACTCAAATTTTTATCCCAAATTAAGGAAGATCATTTAATTAGTAGATTTTATTTAAAAAAAGTTGGTAGAATTCACTGATCTAATGGATTCTCTTCATTTGGGATAGGAATTTGGGTTAGAGATTTGAGATATATAATTTTTTTTTTCTCGTCCACCCACGGCTAAACATAGCTATAGTAATTAGATTCATAGAAATCAAGGGACATTGCTATAATATATATATATTAGTCATAACTCGTGCCTGAAGATACAATAAAATATTAAATTTGAGAGTCCAAAAAATTGATCCCACTATATTAATTTTTTTTAAAATATATTAATTACAAATTAATCAAATATTAAATGATTAAATATATGATAGAAATGAGTGATATGATATTTTTAGGGAGAAAATATATAAATAATTAAACATGTGATAGAATTGAGTTATGCGATTTGACGTTTGAGTTTAACAAATGAATGATGGGTGAGGTAAGTGATTGGTGATAGTTTGAGGGAGAAAATATGATTGAGATAAAATTCAAATGCATTCTTGTTTTATTATATAAATAATATATATATATATATATATATATATATATATCATTGTATAAGTAGAAGGACCAAAATAAGATAGATTTTAGGTTTAATAAGTAGGTTAAGAAGATACTAACTGCGAAAATTGGTCTTTCCAAAGACATGAATGAGGTTGCCTATTATTACATTTTCAAACGAAATTCTTGTTCTTGTATTATTGGGTAAGACTTTTCTTTGATTTTGACAAAGGAAAAAGCTAAGAAACTCAGAAAACATCCTAATTACAGCTTTAGATCAAATGTATTAGTTTATGTAGGGTTAGAATTTGGCTTCCTCAAATCATGAGGAAACTATATATATGACCCTCAAATTATAATTCTTCTATCAATTAAGTCTCTAATTATTATTTTTTATGTCAATTGAGTTCTTGAACTCGTTTGTTGTGTCAATTGAACTCTTATATCTATCTTCATTTAGATTTTTTAACGGATAGTGTCAGAGTGAACCGCTCATATAACTGGACTACGACTCATTTGTGTGACGTGAGTGATACACTTCATCATTTTTCATTAAAAAGTGTAACAGAGGTAGACATAAGAGCTCGATTAACACAATTAGAAAGTTGAAGAACTTAATTGACACAAAAATTGACAGATGTTGGTGTGTGCGTACACACACGCTTAAAATACTTTCCAGATTTTATACTAAATAAGAAATAGAAATTAAAAACTACTTAATCAAAAAATGTTCCCTTTATATCTTTTCAAAGCTGCTATTTTTCTTATAGACTTTAGACCATCATTTGCCAAAAAGATTAACAAAAAATATATAAAAAATGCTGAAGTGCAGGAGCCGTCGCCGTTTGCAGTACGATGAAAAAAATAAAATAATCAATTATTGGAGATATCGCATTTTACATATTTTTAAGCATTTTATTGTCGAAACAAAAAGTCAATGAATGAATTTTAGCAAATTTGAAACATGAAGAAGAAAAGCTGTAAGAAAGTTTGACAAAAGTACTGAAATTTTTTTGAGTTACAAAATCTGCATTTTGGTCATGGAAGTTTTCGACCTTTTTCCATATTCTTCTCACGTGCTCTGTGATTCCTCACTCCCTAAGGCTAGTTTAACTCTACTAGAAGAAGTTATTGTGATTGATTGTCATACAGAATAATATATTCAATGCGTGTTTGGTCCGGTAATAGCAAATTAGGGATTACACCATTTAGGGTATGTTTGCATGTATTAAGAAAGAGGAATTGGAAAAAATAATATTTTGGCCTACCTTATTCCATTTACACTCATATTTGGATACACATTTTAGGTCCGTTATTATCACCTATAAATAGTCTAAGGTCGGGATGCATAGCGATTTAGAGCCACATACACCTTAAATAAACTCTCTTATTTGGTAGGTTTAAATAATCTAGTTGGAGTATGATTGAGCAAAAATTATTTTTACCTTAAAAGAATCTCTAGGATTTAAATATCTTGAGAATTCTTTAGTAATTTAACGTTTATATCATTATTCAATATTCTATCCAAACAATGTATTGAATGAGATCAATAGGGGTCCACAATTTCTTAATACCTGAACCAAATATGGGATGATGAAACATGAATAAATTTTAAATGTCTTTCTTCTCCAGTTGGATGAGTATGGAATGGATGGGACTGTCCAGTCCGATACATCCTAATACCTAATTCAAACACACCCTTAATATATCTAACATAGTGCATGAGATTTGGACATGTTTGATACGGAGGTTTGAGTGGTAATTAGAGGGTGAGTTTTTATAAAAATAGTCAAATACACTTTTTTAAACTTCTGTTTCTTTCAAGATTTAAAGTTTGAGATTTGAATTTCGGTTCACTAGCAACGGTGGATTAAAAGCCACAAATAACGGTTTGATGAAATTCATGGGAGGATGAGTTTTAAAAGTGAGATTTGATTTGTAGATAAAAAGATTATTTTGTCCAAAAAATTGTTCTCCTATTCACTTAATCGTAGACATTTTAGACAATCGAATAACACAAAAAAATAATCCTCAAATAAGATTTGACATGAATTTGTGGAACCCAGTATTTATGTTACTTGTCAAATACGAGATTAAATAGAGTAATTGTTTCTTCCAAAAAAAAAATATCCAAACAGGCCATAGAGGTCTTCGAGTGAACATCATTTTTTCCCCATCTACGTAGTTGACGTTTTGAAGGGGAAACGGTCTTTATAACAAGTTATCCGCTGGGCCCACATATCTACGACCTTTCTTCCCATGGCATAGACTTCTCCCATCTTCAGTTATTTTTTTTATAATTTTCAGCCAGATTCATTATAAGGATTTAGAAGTCTTTGGTCATGCTCTAGTGAGTGAATCTCCTTACTCGTGAGTGGGAGGTTAAAGGTTCGATTCTTGTCCCCAACATGCCCTTCTCTTGTAATAAAATCTGTTAATCGTGTCGGGTGAGATGAGTTCGTGACAGGTCTCAACATATTCGTATTAAAAAGTACTCCACCCAATTAATCATATCATATCGAGTTAGTGTAGTATATGAATTATGTATAAGTAATATATAAATGAATTATGTCGTGTTTTTTTTTAATTAATTTTATTCATACCCGATTTATTTATTAATTATGCTTTTGAATGAAATATAGTCAGCCAGATGCTTTTTAACCTCCAACCAAATACACCCTCATAATCAGTGAGTGAGAAAGTAAGATTCAGAAAAAGTATAATTGATTTTGATGCCTTGTTTTATGATGGGTGAATGAGTGACATTACCATTGTATGAAAAAAGAGAGGCTATTAGCGTTTTAAACATGGTTTACGACTAGTGCTCATGCTTTTTGCTACATTCCATCACAATCAAAGGTGAAATATGTGGTGTGGAAGACTAATGTTACATGACTTAATTTGGGAACGTAATTTAATACAATCATTAAATTAATTGAATTTTAATGTTAGAAGAAACATACTTTTAATCCAACAATTGTAATTAATTAGGACTATAAATTAAATTTAAATAATATTTTTCAATGTTGAAACACCATTACAACTTTGCGGACCAAATGCCATTAGTGCAAGAAGGTGGGTTGGGTGCAACCCTACCATCTTCATCTCCGGAAGTGGATAATTTATTAAGATAAACTATAATAATATTTTAAGTTAATTTACTGACTTAATTTACTATTATCATTAATAGTGAATTGTATCTAATATTAGGGACAACTGCTAATCCAAAAAACAATTATATCAACAAATTAGGCATAAGAACATTACCTTAAAAGAGCATCTCCAATTAGATTCAAATTTAAAAGTAAAAATTGGGGATGAGTTCTCCTAGATGGATTTATAATAACTTGAGTCCGTCAAAGAAACTTATTTGAAGGTAAGTTCGTTTTTAATCTTATTAGTAAGGAGTTAAGTCCACTTTTTTTAAATCTCAAAAATACCCTTAACAATGTTAATTTGGTCAGTTATGGAAAGTTGAAGACATTATCTACAATGAGCTATATATGAAGGTCAATGATTGAATATATGAATTCTTGATTTCGATGGTAATTGTCAAGTATAATCTTCATAATACTTCAAATTCAAATTCTTACTCATTATTTTGTCTGTTATATAGTTAAATAATTTGCTTTCGAAATTTGAGGCTAATTTGAAAGGGATGAAGGTTAAAGTTGGAGTACGAGTTCCAGATTTTGAAAAAGTAAAATGGGCAGTGCACGCCAAGTATTTGATGTTAGCATAGTAACATCAGTTCAGTTTCAAAACGTATTTTACTAATACATATCACTATTTTTTTTTCATGTTACTTTTTTTATTGAGCATGTTATTACTTTTTCAGTGTTATTTTTTTTATGCTAAAGAATTGAATGTTTCTTCCTCTAGTTATGAGTTTGAATGATACTATTTTTATTTTTAATTTTGTTCAATGTTCTATATTGCTATTTTTTTGTTAAGCATGCTCTGTTTGCTTATAACAGTATAATAACACTCGATAATGAGTATATTAATTGGATGACAGATCCATACTATATTGCTAAGCAATTTATGATGATGGATAAAGCTTTCTTGGTATCTGGAAGAAAGGACAGAATGTATTATGAAGACATTCTTATTGAGACTGATTCTGTCAAATTTCAAAGATTTTTTAACAATAAATATGATAGTAAAGATTCTCGGTATAGTAAAACAATCATATTAAGAGTAATTTCTACTAAAGATTGGGGTCTAAATTTAACTAACCCTAGAACATTAACAAAATCTCTTGTGACACCCCAAAAATTCGGGGGTCCGTTGATAACCCATCAACCTGCGGAATATCTATGGACATCGTATAACTCGACATCACGCTGTTGTATCCAATTACTAGGATCCATAATTTAATAAAAATTTGGGCAGAGTTTCCTTTGTACGGGGAACTCTACCTCAAAACCCAACCTGTACAATAAATTTCACATGACCCATCCGAGGCCCAATATAAAGCATTGACCACACCGGGTTCATTTATAAATAAACATTGGCCTCACCGGGTCCAATTACACATACTTATATCAAAACATGCAAGGTTACTTTAACATTAGTCCATATATCACCTATTACATTTAATTTGCATAATCTACATGCCAAAAACCAAGTTTTCCTAAACCTTTTACAAAAAACTCAAAATAAGGCCACAAGTCGGCCCCCTTCATGCCTGATGCTCTCCAAGTGAGCCATCCGCAGATGTAAACCTCACACCTGAAATGTTTTCCGTATAGGGTGAGCCAACGCCCAGTAGAATAATTCCTACAAAGGCTACTCCCCCCTAGATGTCCATGCTCATGCAACATTCATTTACAACATATAAACAATCATTCCTTATAAAGATATACATTCTAAGTTGGAATACAATAATATCATGCCATGAAATGAGATGACACTCACTCATGCACTTTAACCCGAGTCCTCACCGACTCCCACTACACGATGCAATGTCAAAGTGTTTTATTCCATCATTTATGTACATATCAAATGACATTTTCAAAACTAGGGTCTTTCTTGGGGATGGATGTTCATGGACTTACACCAAGGGTCATCCAAACCTACACACTTTATGGACTCTTACACCAATGGAGTGCATTTCCCAAATCACCGGGTCTTGCACCCGAGAGGTCGTCATGCCTCTTCTTGCTAACCCCAACCCAATTTATTATGCAACCAAACGGCTTAGCTAGGTCTTCGACCCGACTTTTCCCAAGCCATCCCGTCAATCACCAAGTGTGGTGTTGACATCAACCATGCACACACCCATGTGATGAGATGTTTCCATTCATATGCAATGATATGTCCCATTACACACAACATAATGCTCAATATGCCAAGAACAACACATGAACAATTTCAACACATCTATGGTAAATTTATATTCTAAGCATATAATTACCATATTCACTTCAATGTTAATATATCAACATATGCATATATCCAAAAGCACACTTAATCATAAATCATATCATAAACATATGATTCCACAAGTTATCACATAACTTAAGCATGTTATTTCAATTCAATCAAAACAACAATTTTCAAACACTCAAGGCATTTCAACAAACACCTTCAAGACATAATTTATATAACACATAGTATGCCTTAAATTTCACTAAGTTACATAATAAATCACATGTAACTTTCATATACCAAAATCAAGCTAACAATTAGTTTAAGCCATGTCTATGCTCACTTTTCCATTTCCATAATATAAACATACAAATATATCAATTTAAAAGCTGCATAAGTCAATCACATATAACTTCTACCTACATATAAATGTCTATTTAATGGCATAGATATATCAAACCCTTAAGATATCAACATTTAAGGAAAGATTAATCCAAGGTAGGAGAAACCCTAGCTCTTGAAGCTTGAAATAAAGACTAGGCTTCAAGAACACCAAGAACACCTCAAAATCCTTGATTTATCCTAAATCCACCCTTTGGATCTTCGGTGAAATCCTTCGTTCTTGGTACGTACGCGTAGCCCTCGTCGAGGAGATGAACTTTGCCTTTTGAATCGACGAATTCCGACCGACGGAACTCCCGGAATCGGAGCGGGAAGCTTGAAGATCAAAATATTTTTTCTCTCTTCTCTTGGACGGTTTGCTTGCAGCTGATGGGGAGATATTTTTCTCCCCAAAAAGCTGATTTAAGGGAGTATTTATAGGCACAAATGTGTGGTCCACATCGCACCGCATATTTTCGACTTTCGGGTCCGTTTTTCGTCCCAAAATGCTTCATTATACCTCAGATTAAGTTCAAATTAATTTTATTTGAACTTTAATTTAATTTTAAGAAAATTTTCAAAAATTTATTTTTGGGGACCTTTAAAATGTCATTCGCCACGCAGTCGCCTCAAACGACGTGCAAAAGTCCGACTATCTCAGAATTCGATAAAATTAGACAGGGTGACTAGATTTTGCGATATGAATCCAACGGCGAAGTCCGTTTCCTCATCCGAGGTCTAGAGAATGAGTATCTCAAATAAACATTAGGATGGTAAATGACCATTTTGCCCTCATGCACAAAAAGTTCAAATTTACCAGGTTTTACATCTCTATATGTGGAATATAATTATTTTGATTATATTGATGTTGGGGATAAAACCATTTTATATAATTGCATAAATTTGCAACATTTATTGTTCTTCCAATTCATTGAAACTTGTACTGAACTGCCAAATTGGTTTTCTGATTTGTGGGAAACCCATGGTGCTATTAAAGGGATATATCCCCCAAAAAAGAAAAAGTTATTGGACGAGTATAAAGACAAAAGTCCATCTTTGAAAGATAATAATATTGAGGCTAAACTCATTATTAATTTCTCATTTGAATTTTTTGTTCCATGGATTTGGGTGTGGACTTTAGCATGTGATTTTAATCAAAACGGATATCCTAGATTAATCAGAGAATATCATGTTCGATTTTGAAATAATTATCCTACTGACTTTAAATGCCAGGTAGTTAAAGAATATCTTAAAGACATGAGAAAAGAGAAAGAAGAACCCTCAAACCTCAACTGCAGCCTCTAAAGAATTAATTTCTAGCAGCTCCGGTATAAAAGCTGGATTAATCTCATTGAAGTTCCAAATTAAAAAAGAAATAATCTCATTTAAATACTGAGCAGCTTAAAGCAGCAGTGTTGGATGAAATGCGTCTTCAGGTAATGTTTATTTTTGGTATGGGCAAAACCGAGAAGATGGATCTTGTAAACAATCCAACAATTTCCATAAAAGGCAAAGGGAAAGAAAAAGTTGAGGAGGACGATAGAAAATTCAACACTCCTATTGACTTTGATGACGACTTTATGGATTCTCATGGATATACCCCTCTTAAATGTGACATCTCTATTAATGAAGATTTACTTAATAATAATATGGAGATAAACCTCTAGGATAATGGCAATATGCTGGATAATTTACTTTATAGGAAATGATCGGATAAAACCAAATCTCAAGGAGTGACGAAAGCCATGATGTCACCAAAAAATTATTGTAATATGTGACGTAAGTAGTGACATCACAAATAGTAAAAGTTGTGAATAGTTTAGGCTGTGTTGACATCTGAATTTCAGCTCCGACTGTATAAAAAGGGATACAGGTCCAGCTTGTTGGACACATCCCTAACATCCCTCATATTCCACCGACTTCTTTCCTATATTATTGGTGTCCTTCAAAGAGTAGCAAGCATTTAAAAGGACTTCACCTACCTCATTGGAAGCTAGCTTCATAGTTTCCGTAGTGGGAGGATAAAAACTATTTATACTTTTGTCATCCAATGTTTCCCATTTCTGTTGAAATTGCTCAGTTACATTTAATTGATTCATAGTGAGCGGAGCATAATAGATTAAAAATCATGTAACAAAATGAATTATCATTTTTTCTCTTTCTATATAAAGATAAAACATTTATTTATACCTTTTAAGGTCTTCTTGGTTCATAGTTGTAAAATACCAGATTCTAAATTCCTCATATTTAGGAAGATAAAATTCTTCATTAATTTATTTTCTATTAATTATAAATTATTGTGGGCTTAATGATAATAAAGATCCTTAATTTACTAAAGCACTCATATTAAGAGTGATTTCTACTAAAGATTAAGGTCTAAATTTAACTATCCATAGAACATTAACAAAACCTTAATATATGGAGTATAATTATTTTGATTATATTGATGTTTGGGATAAAGCTTTTTTATATAACTACATAAATTTGAGACACTTATGAGTCTTCCAATTCACTGAAATCTGTACTAAACTTCCTAACTGGTTTTATGATTGGTGGGAAACTCATGTTGCTATTAAAGAGATATATTCCGAAAAAAATGAAAAAGTTATTAGACGAGTATAAAGACAAAAGTCCATCCTTAAAAGATAATAATATTGAGGCTAAACCCATTATTAATTTCTCACTCGAATTCTTTGTTCCATGAATTTGGGTGTGAACTTTAGTCTGTGATTTAAATCAAAACGGACACCCTAGATTAATCAAGGAATATCATGTCCGATTCTGGAATAATTATCCTATTGACTCTAAATGTTAGGTAATTGAAGAATATCTTAAAGACATGGGAAAAGAGGAAGAGGAACCCTCATCCTCAACCTCTGAAGAATTAATTCCCAGCAACTCTGGTATAAAAATGGGATTTAATCTCGTTGAAGTTCTTAAAGAACTAATTAAAAAAGAAAAACCTCATTTAAATACTGAGTAGTTTAAAACAGCAGTGTTGGATGAAATGCGCCTTCAGGTGATGTCTAATTTTGATATGGGCAAAACCGTGAAGATGGATCTTGTAAACAATTCAATAGTTGCCATAAAAGGCAAAGGAAAAGAAAAAGTTGAGGAGGACGATAGGAAATCCAACACTCTTACTGACTCTGATGAAGACTTTATAGATGCTCAGTGATATACCCATCTTAAATGTGACATCCCTATTAATGAAGCTTTATTTAATGATGATATGGAGATAAACCTCCAGAATATCGACAATATTTTATATAATTTACTTTATAGGAAATGATCGGATAAAGCTGAATTTCAAGGAGTGACAAAAGCCAGGACGTCGCCAGCAAATCATTGAAATATGTGACGTAAGCAGTAATGTCACAAATAGTAAAAGTTATGAATAGTCTAGGTTGTGTTAAAATCCGGATTTTAGGTCCAGCTATATAAATAGGGATGTAGGTCCAGCTTGTTGGACACATTCCTCATATTCACCGGCTTCCTTTCTACTTGTCTTTCTCTCCCTTGTCTCCTTCTTGCACCCCTTTTCTCCCTCGTAATAATAACCTCTTCCTTTAGTCTTGCACCCTCTCTGGACTCTTATATCATAGTCTACTCCTTTAGTGTCACACCCCAACTCCAAGGGCATGACCGAGCATGAATCATAGATCGATAACCTATGAAACACGTAAGCCTAATAATAAACTAATAATATAGGAGTGAAAAATAATACAAACACAAAATTGATCTCATGTCAATATGTCAAATTCAACATACCTATACTTGTTTGCCTCAATTATCCAAACAAGTAAAGATGGTTATACGATATATGTTACGGAGGTCACAACACTATTACTCCCCAAACAATTCTTTGAGTCCACTATCGACACTCTAATTGTTTACCTGGAAATTTTTATTTTGAAAACATGAGCTAAAAATCCCAGTGAATGGAAAGACATGCATATTCAAAGTAGCTGAAAAATATTTTTTTGCATACGACATGCAAATCAAATATTTAGAAAAATAACTTCACCAAGATAACCAATTTTTCAAGAATAACACAATCAGGTTTCAACCAAAAATCATACCACAACGACGAATCATATCATAATGGTGGAGACTGTATGATATCCAATAATCGATGGGAACCAATATCAAATACCAAAAGATCTCAAGGTTGGATCCAACATCGTACTTAGGGTCACCACAGCCTCACCTAGGTCTGTTCCCTAAGACGATCCAGTGAAGGTCACCGGGACGCACCAGACACTGTTCCTTCAACCGTTGAGCACTAGGATCACCTCAGCCTCCCCCGGGTCTGTTTCCTAGTGGCCAGAGTCACTTGCACACAGAAGAATAATTTCCCTGGACTTTTAATTTTTGTCTCATTTACCATCACAAAGTCTCAGCATATAAACAAGTGATTGAGTCGCAATATTTCACGAAAAAATTCATCGTATGCCACAAGTATTTAGACACATAGTAAAACATTTAGTAAAGGTAGTAATGAACAAGCATATTGTATTTTTTTTTTCAAATGTTTAAGGATACAGGGAATTTTCAAAAATACGTAGCATGCCAAACTACTCACCTCAAGTCCAAATTATATGTTTCTTGAGTGTTCCTTGTTATCTGAAGTAGAGTGAGATGCTATCGATGTCTTTCCTCTTTTCTCACAATTTTTTTTCTCATTTGATGAGATGTTCTTCCTTCCTTCCTTCTTTTCTCTCTTTTACTCTCTATTTTTTCTTGAAAGTGAAGGACTACTTGTCCCCCTTCTATCTTAATCCAATCCCAAATGCCCTATTTATAGGCATCTTGGGATTATTCTAGAATGTGACATTATTAGGGGACATTCCCTAGAATATTCTACCATCTCTTCCTTCCTAGATCTTTCTAGGTTTCAAGCTCATTTTGCACATGGTAATTCCACAAGTATCTAGAATATTCTAAAGTCTTCTCCAACTTTCTAAGTCATTCCAGTACTTTCCGGGACATTTTAAATCTCTTTAGAATCTTCTAGTATTTCCTAGAACCTTCTAAAATATTCTAGACTTCTTTAGATTTTTCTAGAACTTTTCGGATTCTTCTCAATTGTTCTTGAACTTTCCGAATTCTTCTAGAAACTTCTTCAACATTCTAGATTTTTCTACATTATTCTAGACTATTTTAAGTTATTCTTGAACTCTCGAGAATCTTCTACAACTTTCTAGAAATTTCTCCAACATTCTAAATTTTTCTAGACTATTCTAGATTCTTATTTAAAAAATTTCTTATTCATTCCAAGATAATATTCTTTAACTAGTTTCTTGCCAAAATGGAACGGGGTATTACATTTAGTCTGTTGAATCCCCATCTACATCTGTAAGTAACTTTGAGTTTTGTATAACCTTAAGACTTGTACTTTTTGTTTTGTTCTATAAATAAAAGCTTGTTTTGCTTTGATATTTGAACGATCCTGTCCATTTTGGTATTAGGATAATATGCATTTTTATATGTGTAGACTTGGGTTTGTACCATTATACCCCCAAGTCGATTTATCATAAGATGACAAAATTCTTCTTGAGCAATATTTTCCATCCATTGCTTATAAGTTATAACGCAGTCATAATATCAATCATTTATTTCAAGTATATGATGAAATTTAAGAAAATCCTTATTAGCTCGAGCAATTCTTAGTAGAAATATAGAAACATGATTAGTTAATTGATCTTCCATAGAATTGCGGTAGAGGCACTAAAGTGAAATCCTACAAAAGTTAGTTTGCAGGGTAGAAGCAAAGTTAAAAATATCCTCATTAGCGTAATATCAAATGCAATCAAGGAGCTCGAGAGATTCAACAATGGGGCCGAGTGAGAATGAATCATTATTAGGAAGCATGTTTAAGATTCCTGCAATATACCAAACTTCACAACTTCATGAGTTGTAAATTAATAACGAGTCAAATTTTTTTATATAAAATTCTAAATATTCTTCATTCCTTAACATAGGGAAAAGTGACATGTTTTTTCCTATCCCAAAAGTAGTAGGAATAGTATCACATATTTCTATAGTTATTTTATTTTTAATTTCTTTTATTATATTCTTAACTTCATAAGAGTTATGTTTATCCGACATACTGAAGACCTTTATGTCTTCTTTCAAGAAATTTAATTGATTCTCTTTATAAATCAATTTTTTTTATCTGATTTATTATTTTATTTGTGATGGAGTTATGAACTCAAATAATATTTGTTGTCCATTTAAAGTAGTTAAAATTCCTTTTGAATCAATTCTTTCAATGGGTTTGATTCTAGATAAAAATGGTATTTCCAAAATTACTAATTAATTTTAATTTCCTATAAGCATAAAAGTAGTTGGATTCCATGGGAAAGAGTTTGGAAGGTAGAGATAGAGGCTTCAGAGATTGGGAAAAAGGCAGAAGTGAGAGAGAGAGGTCTAAGTTGGGCGGGAAAATAAAATTCAGTACTCATTATAGACCGTTAGATCAAAATTTGAGATGATCTGAATCGTCTTTTATGTTGAGATTACGTTGTCCGTTGGATGTATTAATATTTTGTTTCAAAACGATCTGGATATCTTTTTGTCTCCAAAATTCAAACTTCGCTCTGCTTTATTATATAGATATATATGAGAGATACAGTCCTAACCTATGTATGGATATAGATATGAGAGAGAAACACATTTAATATTAGTCAAACTCTTAAATTTTGAGTTTTTAATTTTTAGTTTTACTTCACTTTTAAAGGGAACTGAGAGTCTGGTAAAATTGACAAAAAATAGATTTTATAACAAATAAATTTTCTTGTCGGACTTAAGTCCAAATAAGTCCATATAGTTTTTTTATTTTTTATCATTATTTTAAAGAAAATTAATTTTTTTAAGTGAAAGAAGAGGATGTGATACTTTATTTTTATTTTTTAAGAAAGAGAGAGATAATGGATGTGAGTAAATATGAGTTGACTTTTGAATATTTTTTATTTATTTTTAAAATTTTTATTTTTGAGTTTTTAATGTTATGAATTGAATTATAGACTCAAATTATTGAAATTATAATTTTTTGATTGGACTTGAATTTTTTAGGGCCTTTTAGTTTGGCCTAAAATTTTCATGGATTTAAAATTTTTATATAGACTAGTTATGTATTTAAAATTATGGGGTCTTTAAAAAATTTGGGGCCTAAAGCTCACACTTTTTTTTTAATGATGTTGGGCCAGCTCTGCATATAGGGGGACGGACATCCAAATTTCTTAATTTAAAATTGGGTAAAATCCCAAAAAATATCAACTTTTTTATTAAAATATTTACTTAAATTTGAATCGTGATAGCAAATACTTCGATTAATCAGATTGGGCCTTCATTTCCGTGTTTTGTGTGGTTATTTTTGGGGTAAATTGTAAGGGAGTACACCAAATTAAACTTAATTGGCAAAAAGTACACACTTAAAAATGTAAGGTTATTAAGTACTTAATTATGATACTTATTTGTATCCAAGTACATAATTTGAATTTATCTATTTTTACTGTGACATTTTTGTCCTCCATAGGTGAATGTGTCTTTTTTATTAAAAAGTGTTTAGTTTTCAAATTATATTTGCATATTAAATAAGTCAAAGTTTTATGAGAGAGAAATACAACACTTTCCAATAAAATTTCAAATTTGAAATACACTATTATTTTTAGCCTTTTAAGAGGAAAATATACGCTTGTATTTTTCTTCATGAAACTTAGTATATTTCTGGTATTATAACTGAGTGAAGCCGAATAGACTTCATCACCTGCAAGAAGATTTTGCTTCTTCTTCAAGCCTTGAGGCGAGTTATGTTTCTTCTCCATCCAACTGCAAGCCGATATTGTTCTTCATCGACATGACACTGGTATATTTAAGGGGGAAGCCGAGAAATATACACTGGTATATTTGTGCATGAAGTAGAGTTTCTTCAAGACTGAAGCCGATTTTCTTCGTCACCTGCAAGACGATTTTATTCTTCAAGCTTTTAATTTTTATCTTATTGTATTTCCATCTGCAAGCCGATATTGTTCGTCATCGACATGAAGAATGTGTTTGTGGAAGATATAACAAAACAAACAAACGTCTGTGTTTGAGATTTTGTTCTAGCCGAAGACTGAAGAATTTAGCCTGACAGGAATTACAAAGTATGTTACATTTAACCTATTAACATACTAAATGAATATGTATAAATTTTTTCCGTTTTTATTTGTTTGGATATATGTTTTTTATTTGACTTTTTATTGTATCTATTCTTTTAATAGTTTGAGATTTTGTTGAAAATGGAGGAAACGGCGTTGCTGTTATGTACATATGGTAATGCTACTAAAGTATTCAAAGTAGGTGGTAATTCAAATATATCGGAGCTTGTTCGAGAAGTTTGCGAGACGTGGGAGGAGTTGTTCAACTTGTCAGTAAATATGTCATATTCTATTCCTGGTCACCCCTCGTGCATGTTACGAACCGATGCGGATTTGAAGAATTTGGTTGAATTGAAACGTTGTTTCCCAGAGAATTATATTGAAGTTAATGTGTTGGTGGAAGATATCGGAGGCGGGTCGGTGGGTGATGATGGTTCATTGCAGTATGTGAATATTGGTGATGTGGTTGAATGTGAAGTGGATTTGTTACCCAGTTTTATTAGTCACAATGAGAAAGTTCTTCGAACAGTTGGGTGGAGTAATGAAATACGACACGTTGGACAGAATTTTGAAGGTGGTGTAGTACAGTTTCGGGAAGCACTTTGCAAATACTCGATTGAGTCTGGTTTTGAATATAATTATGTAAAGAATTGTAAAGAAAGGGTTATTGCTGAATATTCATTTAAATATTCTTCTGGTTGTGGGTGGCATATAAATGCAACTGTGGAGAGAGCTACTGGTTTTTTTTATATAAGGAAATTGGACAACAAACACATTTGTGGTGTGGATCTACGAACGACAGATAATAAGCGAATGAGTTCTAAATTGGTTGTAAATCTGATCGTTGATCGTGTTCGTGGGCATAGCACAACACGTCCAACGGAAGTGGTTGTTGATTTTCTTTTTGATTATGGACTCACAATTTCTTATGATAAAGTATGGGAAGGAGTTGAGAAAGCAAAAGGTATGTTTTTTGGGGACCATTCATTATCGTACCAATAATTACGTTGGTATGTTGATGCAGCAAATCGTACTAATCCGGGCAGCCATATTGTGTTAGATTG
>CM042190.1:26802547-26842115 GCA_023539305.1 Ilex asprella
GTAACATTAAAAATAAAAAATGGTAACATTCAAATACAAAAAAAAAATTATCATTTTCACACAAAAAAATAATACATTTAAACACAAAAAAATAGTAACATTTAAGCATAAAAAAATTGAAACATTCAATATTAATATTTTTAAAAAATAACAACAATAACATATTCAAAAAAAATAGTAACGTGTTTAACAAAAACTGTAACATACTTAACAATAATTATTTCTCCCAAATTCAAACACAAAAAATAGTATCATTCAAACACAAAAATATTAATATTTCAAAAAAATAGTAACATTGAATATTAGTATTTAGGAAAATAATAGTAGTAACATGCTCAACAAAAACAACAACATGCTCAAAATTATAATAACATGAACAATAACATACTCAACAAATACAGTAACATGTACAGTAATATAATAAAAAAAAATAATAACATGAATTTGAATTTTACTATTCAAATTCATAATAACATGCTGATGTAGACAATATTGCACAAAGTTTACCCCAAGTGCATCACCATCATCTGGAAGTTACTAGTCAAACAGATTACACCATCATCATCCGGAAGAAAACAAAATATTGATGGTATTATAGTGTTACCTATCTTTCAAGGGGAGATTGGAAGTATTGGCTTTGGATTAGAGTCAATTAGAGGCTCCATTGAAACGATTTGTCTAAGTTGGCAGGCGTCATTGAGGTAACAGATAGAGTGAAGGATATGTGGGAAGCTGATTGGTTAGAAGTTTTTTTTTGGTAACTGATATGAAATGCACAATGAACATATTGAATGTAAAATAGTGTATTCATTGTACTGTATTTACATTAATACAAGGGGACAAAAATGACTTTAATTGATTAAATAAGGGTAAAACAAGAAAATAAATGCTTTTCAAGTTTACTCACATTTTAGAGTAGTGTATATATATATATATATATAGAGAGAGAGAGAGAGAGAGAGCGAGAGAGAGAGAGCGAGCTTTGAATTTGATTTTTAAATTTATAATGAAAATTTTATTGGCATATTTTAAATAACATTGAATTAAGGGATAATAATTTCTAAAATAAAAAATTAATTTAACTTCCTTTCAAAGAAAGGTATTTTTTAAATTAAAAAAATGGATTTAAGTCATTACATATAATTTTAAACATGGATTTAGCCCCTTATAAATTTTCTTGTAGGATTTATCTTCAAACAAGTACAATTAGAGGAACTCACTTTCAAATTTCACTTTAAAAAATTGGGTCTTCCTTCAAAATAGGGTCTAGAGCCCAAGCTTTTTCAAATATGTTGTTGGGCCAGCTCTGAGTTCAAAATAAAGTTTCAATGTTCAAACTAAAGCTTAAGAAAAGACGTGTTAATCTTGATCTACAAATATATTGTCATCGCACACTAATTATTTGAGTAATACTCGAACTTTAACCACTGTAATGGTCATTACGTCTTCAAATTTAATGTTTAGGACATGCAAATTCCTATATCACAAGCCTGTTACCCTTCTAAAGTTGTCAAAGCAATAACCCCAGACTTTGATCATTGTGTGGTTTAGAAAATCTCGTGTGTAGAGTCTTATTCTCATATAACGTAAGGAGTGTTCGTTTCAATGACTCAAATTTATAACATTCAAGTTATTCTGGGAAGCTTTAGTTTCTCTATCATATAGTAGACTGTCTTCTAACTCTTGGATCTTCGTTTCTTCTAGAGGCCAGACCTATTTTCTATGTCGGCAACTTTTTTAGGCTTTATGTTGGTTTTAGCTTTTATTCACATTTGCGGCATGTTGGGCGTCTCGTAGCTGCATATGAAAGAGAGAGAGAGAGAGGCTTACAAGACCTTAAATCTTATGA
Organism: Ilex asprella; assembly: GCA_023539305.1. NCBI lineage: Eukaryota > Viridiplantae > Streptophyta > Magnoliopsida > Aquifoliales > Aquifoliaceae > Ilex > Ilex asprella. The sequence continues at coordinate 26,804,397 of CM042190.1, forward strand.
CATGTCTGGATGTAAGTTACTCATGGTTAATAAAATAACAAATAGAGTAAAATAATTTAATAACATACTAAAAAGTTCACGTCACTTTACATTTTTAAAAAAATATAAAAAAAGATATGATATCGAGACTGGTACCATAATCTAACCAATGATTTTACACCACCACATAAGTTGGCACACTGGTCTGATAGTCTTTCTGCCTTTGTGCCCCAAGTGTATTGGTATATATACATAGACATCGTGTCCACAACGTCTCTATATCCTTTTTATCATTAAGTCGTTCCACCAAGGTAGTTAGATGAATTGTGACTTGGCCAATGGTTTTAAGACTGTCGTTGTCATGGTGTTGATGTGACCTATAAAATTATGAAATCTAAGGACGCGACTAATCTTGATATTTTTGTAGTCTATACAGTCTTAACATGTTTTTGGGTCCCATATTGTATGACGGGACCAATATAACTTGACAACAATAGAATCTATAATTTGTGTACGTGCATGTTTTTCACGTTGTGAATAAGGTAGGCAGAATGGTTACCAGTAGCAACGTTACTTGAAACGTAGTCTGACCACGTTGGCATCTCCCACTAGTTAGAGTTTCTTCCATGTTAAGGAAAAAATGCAAGATTAACAAAATATCAATATGGTACCACCATGTATAAATCTTATAGTTTCTTTTACAAATTGTACAGGATCATATGCAATTTTTGGTAGTTATTTACAAATTTTAAAGATTATTTATTATTTTTTAGGGTCATTTATAAATTTTGAGAGTAAAATCAATCTCAAAGTAAACATAATTTTTTTTTTTTTGGGTAAATAAAACGTGAAGAAGTATTGAAAACATGCAAATGTACAAAGCAACATTCAACCCCTGAGGGGAACAGAACAAAACAACGAACATGGAGAAGACGACAACAACCTACAATCAGACTACCAAAAGCAGACAGAGGAAGTCTTTGGGGGTTGCATTTTGTAGTCCCCACAGACTACACAACCTATAAACTACAAACTGAATTTACATCATGTGTAAAAACAAGAGCCTGGAAGTTTCCGAGGAGAAGCAGTCTATCTATGAAGAGGGGTGTCCTTGATTGTGGTTGAGAGAAGCCTATTTCTCACAATATTCAAAACCGTCATCTGAGTGGCATTTGGATCTTTATACTCATTGGTGAAAATTCTATGATTTCTTTCACCCCAAATAGCATAAACTATGACAACAAGACATAGTTTCCTGATGGAATTCTGCAGATTCTTGTCTTTCCATTGGGTGGACATAGCCTCAATGAGACTCTGCCAAGAAGAAGATCGACATGGTCATTTACAATTACTGATGGCATTCCCACAAACTCTCTCTGAGTATGAGCATTCAAAAAATAGATGGGAGTGGGACTCTTGATCAGCTCTATAAAGTACACAAGTAGTTCCACAGTTAGGTGTAAAACGATGAATTCTGTCCTTTGTGGCCAGTCTATTCCTTATAGCAAGCCAAATGATAAAGTTGGTCCTAGGAATGCATAGATTGAACCAAATAAGATGGTACCACAACACCCCTGGTTTTTTGGTCCTGATTGATTCCAAGCAGAAGAAGTAGAGAATTTGCCATTTACTTGGGGAAGCCATTTGATCACATCATTTGTCTCAATTGTTGGGGAGTAATTGGGCATAGTAGAAATGATCTCCTCAATAATTCTAGAGTTTCTAGGATTTACTGAAGACCACCTCCACTAGTTTCCTTGGATAATGGAGGCAACCTTGGCATTCTTAGGGATCCCAGTATCATAAATCACTCTAGGACCCCATTTAAGAAGGAGAAGTCCATTAGGATGCCAAAAATCATGCTAGAGAGATGTATTCCTACCATTTCCAATAACATAAAGAATGAAAGGTCTTGCTAATTCCCTGCCTTATAGCAACTTCCTCCAATTCCATGAACAGACCTAAGATGGTTTGGCTTCCAACATGTTCTTGCCTCTAAGATTGTGTTCCTTGATCCAGCTAGTCCAAGTGTTATTCTCATCAGAAATTAAGTGCCAGAGATGGCTGAGCATGAGGGCTTTATTCCATTCCCTTAAATCTTTCAAACTTAATCCCTCTTCCTTAATGGGTACACATACCTCACTTCATACAACTTTGGCCCCACTTTGTTTTCATTTCAGTTCCAGACCATAAAAATGATCTTAATTTCTGATCAATAGCATGGAGGACCATCTTAGGAAGCATAAGATGACTAGCTCAATACACCTGAATGCTACATAACACAGATTAAATGAGTTGGAGTCTCCCAGCGTAAGACAGAGCTCTATTAACCCATGAATTAATCCTTGAATTCAATTTTTCAAGTAACAAATAGCAGTCTTGCAGCTTTAGCTTAGTGGTAATAATAGGAATCCCTAGATAGTTCAAAGGCAGACACCCAATGGGAAAACCGAAACACCCAACCATCAACTGTTGTTGCTCTTCTTGAACACTCTAAAGGAAGATGTGGCTCTTGGAAGGATTAGCCTTTAATCTAGATAACATTTGGAATTTAACAAGTGCCCTTCTAAGAACTTCAACTGATTTGGGGTCCCCATGGCATAACATGATTAAATCATCAGCAAAGCAAAGTTGGAAAATCTTTTGTCTTTTGCATCTCCAATAATATTTAAACTGAGCTTCATCACAAATGCCTTGCTCAAGAATTCTTGACAGCACTTCCATGACAATGAAAAATAAATAAGAAAACATTGGATCACCTTGTCTAAGACCTCTACCGCTTGGAAAGTACCCTGCCAATTCACCATTAATATTGATAGAAAACTTAGGGGTAGTAATGCATTCTCTAATCTATTTGACCACCATTCTGGGAAGATTAAGAGCAGCAAGCACATCGAGCAAGAAACCCAGTCAACCATGTCATAAGCCTTCATTAAATTAACCTTGATAGTACACCTTGGGGGCCCATCATTCTTATGATAGTTCCTTAGTAATTCTTAGGCCAGAAGAATATTGTCCCCTATTCTCCTACCCTTTATGAAGGTAGTTTGAGATGGGTTGATCACATGGGGAAGAAGAATATTAAGCCAATTTGCTATAATTTTGGAGATTACCTTATAGAGGGTATTACAACATGGGATAGGTCTAAAATCAAACATGCTTGTGGGATTGGAGACTTTAGGAACAAGAGCAATAATAGCAGCATTCAATTCCTTGAGAAGCTGACCAGTGGCAAAGAATTCTTTAACAGCAGCAATAATGTCTTCACCAATGATTGACCATGCCTTTTGGAAGAATAACTCATTGAATCCAGCAGGGCCTGGAGCTTTATTGGGGTTGAGAGAGAAGCAAACTGCTTTAATTTCAGCCCCAGTAACTTCATTGCTAAGGATCTGAGATTGCTCCCTTGAAATGGTGCTTTGCAAAATATTATGTATAACAATAGTTCTGCAAGGATCCCGAGAACTTCTCCTACCTATCAAGTTTTGGAAAAAACTCACTGTCTCATCTTTTATTTTCTTATCTCCTTTAGCAAAAGACCCATCCTGTCTTTGTATGGTGATAATCCTGGAATTGTTCCTTCTACTTGAGATGGATTTGAAGAAGAATGAGGAGTTTTTGTCACCTGCAGCTAACCATTGGATTCTAAACTTATGTCTTAGAAAATCTTCCTCAGTCTTGAAGGTCTCAAAGCATTTTTCTACCAATTCTTTTTCAAGAATCCTGAGTGATTGGTCAAGTGGGTTGGTAACAAGCCACCTTTGACAAGCTGAAAGTTGCTTCTTTGCCTCAATAGCCTTGATTGTAACATCACCAACTTTTTCCCTATTGATTTTTTTAAACTCAACTTTCAAGAGCTTTAGCTTTTGGTTGACTTGGAATTGAATAGTTCCCCCTAATTTGAGCTTGCCATACATTACTAACAATGGAAATAAAATCCTCCCTCTCTGCAATGAAATTGAAGAACTTAAAAGGGAACTTCTTAACTTAGATTTCATTCCCTGATTTAACCATAATAGGGTTGTGATCAGAAATTCCAGCTGGAAGATACTCAGTTGCTGCCATTGGGAATTTTAGAATCCAAGCTTCATTGACCATAGCTTTGTCCAGTTTCCTAACAGTACAGCCTGAACCCCTATTATTACACCAAGTGAATTGAACACTAGAGTATCTCAAGTCAGTGATCTCAGCTGCTTGAATGACATTTTCAAATTCATTCATGGGCAAGGTCCTCCTAACTGAGCCACATAGAATTTCTTCAACTGATCTAACTACATTAAAGTCCATAAAGGATTATCTAGGGATCATTAATTGTAGTTCTTGATACACCCTCAATGTCCCTCCAAAGCATTATTCTCTCTATATCATCATTAGAACCATAAACTATAGTGAGTGCAAATGATGTCATGCTTGCATGATGAGTGACCTTGCAATGAATAACTTGATCCATTTCAACAAATTTCAGTACACTGATGCTTTGAGGATTCCACCCGATCCACACCCTACCTAGTGTGTGACTGTTACAATTATCACTCCAGCACCAATCTCTGATGATGGTTCTCTTAGCAACATCCTTATTAATAGCTTTTACCTTAGTTTCAACAATACCAACCAAGTCAAGCTGCTATTCAAAAATTAATTTCCTAATCTCCATTTGTTTAGGGGTGGAGTTAAGCCCCTAATATTCCAACAAGATAGATTGATCATTTGAGTTTGGGTAAACCTTGAACTTGGGCTTTAGGAATCCCAACCTTTCCTTGGTTAGAAGATTTTTGCTTTTGTTTCTTCTTTCTAGTTGTACCAATTGGAATTCCATCAATGTTCTTCACTTTGCTACTTAGGAGGCTTGTCACCGGGGGAAATGATTTCTCCATGTCGTTCTTCTATTTCTCAGAAAGATCCATCACAAGGCTAGCAAACTTATTACAAGTATTGATGTTAACAGGAGCCTTAAGAGTGGGGGAAGCCTGGATTTTCACATTCCTTGTAGGAGCAAGAATCTCGCCTTGAGTTTGTTGAGATAACTCAGGTAATGTAAGTTGGGGGTCACTTGAGCCTGTACTACATTTATTTAGAGTCTTTTGATTCTGCTCTTGACTCTGTTATGCTATAACTGGTTCAATAACCATTCATTTGCCCTTTTCTAAGGATGTCTTCTGTTTCCATACTTTCTTAGTTGTACCCATAGGACGATTAGAGTTATTATGTCCAAACACCTTGCATTTTGTGCATATCCTAGATTTCCATTGACATTCAACAGCAATCTCAATAACCTCTTCATCCTCATTATCATCAATGCCATTTATTCTAGGGTCAAATGAGTCAACAACCTCCTTGTATGCTTCCAGTTCAACACATAATCTGGCATAAGTGATCCTTTGCTTAGATTCAATAAGGGAATCAGCATATAGGGGCTTACCAACTGCATTAGGAATGTGACTTAATCCCTCTTCATTCCAGTATTCTAGTGGAATGTTGTAGAGCTTGATCCACACTGAAATCTTGGAGTGCATATCTTTGGCAAGACGAAGTTTGGGATGCCACTTTTTGAGTAATATTGGTATCCCAAAAAACATCCATGGACCTTTTTCAAACACCTTGGAGCTAGCTGCTTCATCACTTAATTTGAAAAAAAAGAACCCAGTGTCATTGGCTAAGACTTCAATGAGTCCTAGTCTATTCCATAACTTAATTATAAATGAACCTCAAAAAATTATAACATAATTCAATTATAAATCTGTTTTATTGCAAACAAACTTAAAAATTTATAGGAATTGAATGTTTTTAATGGGACAACTTGGAGTTATGAAAGGTAAAAATCATCCTTATTCCATTTTTCACGGGGTCAAATTTCTCACTTAAATTTTTGTCTCGTGATGGCACTGAAATCCAGACTTAGTCTCAGCCAAACACTCAAAACGCTCACATAAATACACACATGAACATAGTAGGGACAGGCAAGCAAACTCACACACAGCACACAAGCTTTACAGGCCAATTGGTCAAACCTTTTCTTTCTCAACAAAGTATAAGGGAACTTAGCCGTGGGTCTGCTTACAAAAATATGTCCAATTCTCTTGGTTACACTACAGACCCAGGCATGCCTATTTATAATATTCAAAGTGGCAGTTACAAGTCCAACCGCCTAGGCAACTGCATAACAATTCAAATTCACCCACAAGTCTATTGAGCATGGCTGACACCTTCAGCCATTATTTCTATTGTGTTTGGTCATGGCAGAGGCACTTGCAACTATTGGTTGACCCAGACAGCAACTGCCTCCAACTTTCCTGCATGTTGTGTGCACATGACAAAGACTCCTCAAGTTGTGCACCTGCCAGCAACTACACAAAACTACCACCATCTGTAGGGCACATGTCTCAACGTCCTCATATGTTGTGCATGTGTCTTTCTTGTAAGCCCTCAGCATCTAATTGTCTTGCATTCGTGCTTAGCCATGCCCAGCCCATGGCTTGGTCTTTCAAGGTAGTATTGGCCCACAATTCAAGCCACCTGACTACCTTGCTTGTATATTTTCTTGTGCCCATGTGCTAATACATGAGCTGCCTTACTCAGCCATACATGGGTCTTCAATTAACCCATTGATTGTGCCCAATCATGCGTAACGTGCCCATGCATGGGCTGCCTTCCTCAGCCATGGATGAGACTTCTGTTAACTTTGCACAAGGGTATACTCCATCTTGGCTAAGACATGGGTGCCTTAGGGCGAGACAATTACATGCCAATGTCGCCAATGAGCTAAGGGGTAAAAACCACCCCCACCAAAAGAACTCGACATCCTCGTTGAGAGGTTGTTCCAATATTCTTTGATCTGTTTCTCAAATTACCAAAGAGTCACATCTCTTTCCCAACTCGTGTCCACCTCGGAACCACCTTTTCAATGTACTAGAAAATCAGTTATGTGATTCTTCTAACTCTGACTCATGGTCCGGTGAGACAGAATCTTATCGACTTCTCTATAAAACTGTCTCCTGATTATAGGCGGAGCCCTCCTAGCTTGTTTCCTTCTAAGATTCAGCAAGTCTTCATGAAAATGCTTCAAAAAACTTACATGAAAAGTTGGGTGAATTTTTAATCGATCAGGTAGTTTCAAGCGATAGGCAACATTTTCGACATTCTTTATTACTTCGAAGGGGCCATCGTATTTGAGAACAAGCGCACGGTGTACTACCTTACTGTTGATCCTTTTCCATATTGCAAGAGTCAATTTCAGCAAGACAAGATCACCAACTTGAAATTCCAGTGGTCTGTGGCCTTGATCAACATACTTTTTCATTCAACGGGAAGTTTTGGCCAAGCTGTCATTTGCCTCGTCAAGCAGCTCTTGCTTGGAACAGGTAAATCGATATGCAACGGGACATTTTTCTTCGGTCCTTTGGTTCATCACTTCGTGAGGAGTAAGTAGTTGATGTCTCATAGCCAATTCACTAGGACTCATTCCTATCGCTGAAGATCTGTGCAAGTTGTAGCAAAACTGGACAGTACCCATAAGCTCTACCCATTTCTTCTGACTTGCAGCGACATAGTGCCGCAGATAGTCCTCTAGCAAGGCATTGATCTTGATTGGCATTCAATTATAACATTTTATTGTGCTTTGTCTGGACTAATTATACTTTGATGGAGTTCAAATGATGATGTTTCAGGTGCTAAAGTGAGGAAAAGGGTCAAGGACAATAAATACAACATTTAAGTGTAACTGCAGCATTTGATCAAGAAAGGAAAAAATTCGAGGACATCAAGAACGTTCGAACGGAGATCAACGTTCGAACGCCCCCTCTGAACCAGGAAGATGAGGCAAAGAAGTATTGCAAATCTTGGAGATTAAAACCTAACGTTCGAACACCAAGCCTCGTTCGAACGCATCACCCCGTTCGAACGCATCATCACGTTCGAACGACACTGGAAATGCTGACACGATTAGGCTGACTGGAAGACTTCGCGTGTGCAGACTCCCAAGCTTGAAGAAAGACCCTCAGGCACATGGGTGCCATGATAGACCAAGTCTGGAGTGCTGAAGACTCTGATAGCTGCAGAGAGTAGGTGAATGAACGGCCCTACAAAGGACTCCAGCCCACGTGAAGCCTGAAAATCAGCACAGACATACAGGCAAAACAGCCTTCACGTTCGAACAGAAGGGACCGTTCGAACGGTTCCCACGGACAGACTGCAGATTTCCTGATTCTTTGTCTGAACTTCATATTTTCCCTTTTACTCGTCCAGCACTGTTCTTTCACCCCTCCCTTGCTCTTCCCTGCCTATATATACTCCCCTCTTTGGGAGCCTTTGGGAGAACTTTTGGGGAGAGATCAAGAGCTCTCCTCTTGAAGAATAGTTAGTCTTTTCATGTATTTTTAGTATTTCATTCAAGTATTTACTTTCTAGTTCTTTTAATTCAAGTCTTTACATTCCAACTCTTTCAATTCAAGTATTTATTCCAGTTGGAAAGTTTAATTCCCTACTGGTCTTTATCTTCATTATAGTTGGGAAGTTTAATTCCCTACTTGTATTGTTAAATTCATGCACTTTATGTTCTTGTCGTTACATTGATGCTCTTACTTTCCTGCTTTCAATTAAGTCTTGCACTTTCAATATTTGAGCTCATCTTCTTCTTAGAGAAGTGAAACTCTTCCACTTTTCTAGAGCTTTCCCAAAGCCAAGAAGGGTGGAACGCGATTCACTCATTTTTTGTTGAAGATCTAGCTATCTTTTACTTTATTTCACTTCCATTGCTTGAGCATCTTCTTCTTAGAGGAGTGAAACTCTTCCATTTTTCTAGAACTTTTCCCAAAGCCAAGAAGGATGGAACGCGATTCACTCATTCTTTGTTGAAGATCAACTTCGTAGTTCCTCTATTTGGAGGAATGGGTACCATTCACTTTTTTAGCTTGACCCAAGCCATGAAGAGTAAGTAGTCCTCATTTACTCTTTAGGGAGAGGTGAAGACTATGTAATGACCATCCAGATATTATACTTGTGTATTACTTTCACACTTCAAGGCTTTATTTACTTGCTTAGTGGGAAATGGGATGAGTTAAGTAAAGTTAGGGTAATTTGCACAACTAAAGGATATTTCTATGATCCGAATAACTCCTACATAGAAAGATCCGTTGGTTTAAGGCAAATACCCTAGCTCATTCTTTGTGCAATCAATGGGTATTTCTATGGTAAATGGATGACTCCTTCTAGAAAGATCCATTGATTCAAAGCTAAGAATCCCGGCTAGTATTTTGTATAACCAAGGGATCTTTTCTATGGTAAATGGATGACTCCTTCTAGAAAGATCCATTGTGTAAGACAAATACTCCAGGAAAGAACTTCAAGATAAACCCCTCAATTCCCACCACCATTGCACTTCATGAAAAGGATGGAGCTTTACCCCAGTCTATCCTTATCTTCCAATTAACCCACTGTTGACACGGGAGTTAGTTGAGTTATAAAAGCACAAGTGTAATACGCCAAATGACTCATTACATATTCTGATCCTTGAACTAAAGAGTGAATTTAATTATATTGAAATCATATATTTTGTCTAGAAAATCTCTTGAAAAGAATTTAATATTCTATTCAAGAAACCATCCACTTCTCACAAAACTCAAAAAGGTTACAATCAATCGGTCTCTATGACAGCTTACTTTGAAAACACTACAACATATTCCCTGTGGATTTGACTCCGGACTCAAACCGGATTATTACTACAACTTGACCGCCTGCACTTGGGTGTACACATTTCGGATCAAGTCAGATCCTCTCAGTTTTCCTGTCCATCTGAGGCTGACTTGTTGTACATAACTTCAACTCAGAACCATTGACAATTTTTCCGTCCATCTGAGGATGACTTGTTGTACATAACTTCAACTCATAACCAATGACAGGCAAACTGAGAGGCAGCTCATGCATTTGGAACAGGTTCACAAGTAAATTCTGTCAATTCTAATTTGTCATTACCCAGTCCTTAAATCCAGCTTCGTGTAAAAGGTTGCCTTGAAAAGCCTATCGAACATATCAGCAACATTTGAAACAAGATACTTGTTCTTGATTGTCACCTTGTTCAAGGCTCGATAGTCGATACACATACGCAACGAACCATCTTGTTTCTTCTAGAACAGGGCAGGGGCTCCATATAGTGCCTTGGATGGCTTCATACTGCCAGAATCTAGCAACTCATTCAACTGCTTCTTTGATTTTGTCAGTTTCATCGACGACATCTGGTAAGGGGCACGGGCTAAAGACTTAACACCAAGCTCCAACTCGATCTTGTGGTCGATTGCACATTTGGGCGAAAGGCTTTTGGGGAGTTCTGGGGGCATAACATTAACAAATTCCTCCAAGACATCTATCATTACATTAGGCACTTCAACCAGTACGTCTGGTTTGATCTCCACCAAAGCTATGAGGTATGTCATCTTGCCCTTCCTCAACCCAACTTTCACTTGCATAGCGGACAACATCTCCATCTTCCACTTGCCTTCTTTCTGACTTTGGTATGCCATGACTACAAACACAAAGCATGGTGTTTTCTCATCTGTAATCAGCACTCCATTTAAGTGTGGTATCAGTACCACATTTGTCTTGATAAAGAATTTATTCCCTAGAATGACATCAAAGTCGTCCAAGGGCACAACCATCAAGCTCACATGGCTTTCCCACAAACCCACATTCAGACATATTTCTATCGTGCCATACACCAACATTGCTTTAGAGTTTACCGCCTTGAGCTTGCTAGCATTTTCTGACAATTGTAGGCCAAATTTTCTCACCTCTCTCTGGGCAACGAAATTATGGCTCTCGTATCCACCATGGCCAGAACTTCCTTGCCATTCACCTAGGCCATACAAACATGAGGCCTTTGTGAGGTTGCTGAAATATGCTCACAATGATTGCATTTAGCAACTATACAGGGTTAACTTGAATGAATCATTCATCATCACTGTCATCTCACTTGCAGCAACGAGGGCACTCAACTTCTCCCGCTTGGGACAGTCTTTGAGATGATGGGGGCCACTGCAAAGAAAACAATCAGAATCAAAGGGGTTGCTTGTTTATTGTCTTTGTCTTGTGTTTTTGTTTTCAATTTTTATCAAAAAATAAAAACAAAAATATGTTTGAGTACTGTTTTTGTTTTTGTTTTATATTAGTTGTCTTGGAAATAAATACAAAAAAAATGGAAACCAAAAAAAGATGTTCCAAAAACACCAAAAATAGAGACAACACGCGCAAAAAAAGGGTGAGAAATTAATGAGATCCAAACTTCAACTCCTCTTAACAGCAAAACAAGATTTTTTTTTGTTGAATTATAAAAACTCATTTCATCACTCTCTCGTCCCCATCGCCTCTCTCTCTCTCTTTGTTTCTCTCTTCTCTACCTCCTCTCTCTTTTCTCTGTAACCGACCACCAGACAAATTGTTGGCCCGTTACCTATCTCCATCGATGCCTCTGCCTCCGTGAAACCTAGACGTTGTGAAACCCACCTCCATCGCTGCCTCTCTCTCTCTCTCTCTCTCTCCTCTCTGTGAAACCTAGAAGTTGTACATATATATGCACAGATGTGTGTGTGTGTGTGTGTGTGTGTGTGTGTTTGTTGTGTTCATTCTGTGTGTGTTGCATTGGGGATTGATTGTTATTTGATATTAATTGAGTTGTTATTTACAATTATTGAATTGTCATTTAGGATTGATTGACTTGTCATTTGAAACTGATTGAATTCTTATTTGAGATTGTTGAATTGTCATTTGAGATTTAATTGTCAAATAGATACCAAACATATTTAGGACAAAATTTAAAGTAGTTACCAAACATAATTTTTATTTTTATTCTCATAATTTAATAGATAAAAATGACTCACAAACATATTTTCTGTTTTAGTGTTTATCACAAAATAAAGACAAAAATTATCTCTTTTTTTAATTTTTTTCAAGACGCAAAAACAAAAATGTTAAAAGACTTTCTTCTTCTGACTGTTGTCTGGCTTTTTAGGATCAGCAACATTCTTCTTTTTCTTCCAATCTGTCTTTTTGCGTCTTTGAAAGTATCAGCTTTATCTTTCCTGCCGCCACATCCTACTTTTTCTTCTCAGAATGGCCTTAACTACCGCCCATTTTGAAGTCAACAATGCCGTCTACAGCAGCGATGGCAGTGGGCAAATCACGTACCCCCCTCAGCCTGTGCCCAACCTTGCAACCTGAACATGAAGTTAAAGAGTTTGCTCTCTTCTACCATGTTCTTGATGTCCAACATCGATGAACTGAACTCCTTCACGTAATCATGAATAGTTTCGGTGTGCTTTAATTTCTTGAGCGAATCCCTAGCAATCTAGGTCGTATTGGTAGGGAGGAACTGATCCTTCAATTCCTTTTTCAGTTTCTCCCACGTCTCAATCTTTGCACGCCCAATAGATGCATCATGCTCGTTCCAGGTCCGCCACCACAGCTTGGCGTCACCAGAAAGATACGTATTGGTAATGGTCACCTTCTCTCCAGCAGGCACATTGGTAGTTTTGAAATACTACTCAATGTCCCACAAGAAATTCTCCAGATCCTTGGCGCTTCGAGTTCCTTCGAAGGCCTTTGGTTTTGGGACCTTGATTTTGAAGACGTCTCGCCCATTACAGGTCAAGAATTCATGACCTTCTTCACCATGCACATTTCATCTTCAAGTTCCTTCAAATTGGTTTTGACAGCGTCAGTGAGGGACAGAATGTCCTCCATCATCGTTGTAAACTTCACATCAGTGTTGGCCACATAGCCATCAAAATTCATCTGTAAACTAGCAATCTGAATAGCGTGCTACTCCATCTACACAGCCACGCTGGTTGCAACATCACTTTCAGGAACGCCCAGAAAAATTTTGAGACAGGTCACACATTCTCGCAATTCAGCAGCATTTCCACCAGTCATGGTCACAAACTGAAGCTTTGATACCAACTGCATGGAGTCAAATTTCTCACTCAAATTTTTGCCTCGTGATGGCAGTGAGATCCACATTCAGTCTCAACCAAGCACTCAAAACACTCACCGAAATGCACATACGAACAGAGTAGGCATAGGCAGGCAAACTCACACATAGCACACAAGTTTTACAGACCAATTGACCAAACATTTTCTTTCTCAACAAAGTATAAGGGAACTCAGTTGTGGGTCTGCTTACAAAAACGTGACCAACTCTTTTGGTTGCACTGTAAACCCAGGTATGTCTATTTATAATATTTAGAGTGACGGTTACAAGCCCAACCTCCTAAGCAACTACATAACAATTCAAATTCTCCCACAAGCCTGCTAAGCATGGCTGACACCTTCAGCCACTCTCTCCATTATGTTTGATCATGGCAGAGGCAATTGCAACTGTTGGTTGACTCAGCCAACAACTGCCTCCAACTTCCCTGCAGACTATGTGCACATGATAAAGACTCTCTCATGATGTGCACCTGCCAATAACTGCACAAAACTGCTACCATTTGCAGGGCACATGCCACAACGTCCTCACATGTTGTGCATGTGCCTTTCTTATGAGCGCTCAACATCCGATTGTCTTGCATTTATGCCTAGACATGCCCAGCCTATGGCTTGGTCTTTCAAGCTAGCATTGTCCGACAATTCAAACCACCTAGTTACCTTGCTTGCATGTTTTCTTGTGTACACGTGCCTATGCATGAGCTGCCTCACTCAGCCATGCACGGGTTTTCAATTAACCCACTGATTGTGCCCAATCATGACCAACGTGCTCATGCATGGGCTATCTTCCTTAACCATGCATGGGACTTCTGCTAACTTTGTACAAGGGTATACTCCACCTAAGTATAACTCAATTTGGCTAAAACATGAACGCTTTTGGGCGAGGCAACCACATGCCAATGTGGCTAACAAGCTAAGGGGATAACACCATTCCTCTAGATGGTTGAAAAAAAGGAAGAACGTTCACTTTCTTTAATGAGCTGCACCACACACACCCCATATATTTATTCTCAAGATGTGAGAAATCAATTCTATACGTTTGAGTCTCAAAACCTATGAAGGTCTGTCAATGAATTAGATTTTGAATCTAATTCAAATTCGAATTTGATTAGTCAATATAAATTAATATTTTTTACTAATAATTCGAATTCAATATCTTATATTTCATAGATTTTAAATTTAAATTTACCTTTAAACGACTCGATTATAATCTGATTTCCCCTATTTATATATTTTTATATAAATATAAAAAAATTAAATGATTATTTAAAAAAATAGTTGATATTTAAATATAATTTATTAAAATTTAATTAATTAAAATAATCATTTTAGATTGTTAACGGATTCGGATATTAAGAAAGAAAATAAAATCCATTGAATTATCGAATTAAATTCGAATTGGACTTTTGAAATCGAATTCAAATTCGAATCAGTCAGAGCCTAATCTAAACCCGATCTGTTGTAGGCCTACCAGCAAGATATCAATTCATCCTGGTGATACATAATATGGAATTACCTTGCACTTCTAATCAAATCAAATAGCCAAACCTGTGAAACCTGAAGTTATATATTCTGGGGAAAAAATACAAGTTTCCAAAGCAATGGCTACATAAGCCACTGAATAAACAGTACCGGCTTCAAAATTTGGTTACTTACCATTACCTCATGTATTTGCAAAATCACTTTTCTTTCTGGGAACACTACAGATGGCCACACTCGAAGTATGTAAATGACTGAAGCCTACTATGTACAAGACTCCACATATACTATTGACACCTGCAAGCAATTTACTGCATTCCTTTAAAGGGAAAGACGCGGCTGAAACCGTGTTGGTTCTTCTCTAGCTCTAGAGTTGGAGCAGCACAAAAAGATAACTTCATCGGCCTCTGGTTTGCTTCATCTTCATAGGAACAAGATGCCCTCCTATAAATTTCTACAGGGGATGACTCTTTTGAACTTTGCGCGCCAACAGAAGCAGCGGCAGGTTTTGTCTCAACATTATCAAATTCATGGAAAATGCGGATGCCTTGTGGGTTACCCGTGACTTGGTTTATTTCCTGCTGAGCTAGACCCAATAATATCTGCATGAGGGTGCATGGATTTCAATTGCCTCCCAAGAAGATAGATGGTCTCCTGACATTCTGCAAGCTTCGCTGTTGCAGCTGCTAGCTCCCTCTCCTGCAATGATAGAATAGGAATAAGGAATTATAAAACATCTATATAGCCACAAAAGAAATATTAAATGGTTGAGAACAACGAAAAGTAAGTTAACCACTTCCTTGCATTATCTCTCATAGTTAATAACATACAGGAATCCCTCAGGTTATATTTTGATTTCATCGTGGCTTTTGTGGTTGAAAGAATAGATTATGCTGTCTACACAGTACACACCAACAATTGCAGTCTTTCTGAAAGTCACTTTCACTGAAGTAAAGGAAAAACGATTTACAATCATATCATCCTGAACCTATGAAGATTCAAATAGAAGAACATAGGCGGGGGAATATTTCAAGCAGCTGCTCCACCAAAAAACTGTCATCAAACTAAACCATGCTTCGATGTGAGGCATTCACAGAATCAACACACTACTTAGGGGCCACCAGCTGGAGCATTGCTAGAAGCACACTATATTTAGTGCAAGAATGCAAAGCAGACACCACCCAAAATAATGCATGAGGTTAATTTTCCCACTCCCGAACACTTGGATTCACTAGGCCACTCCACTTCCTTCCATTGTTCCCTTAAAGAAACAATGTAACTATTTGCTGTTTACTGCTTTGCCTTTACACGTGGGAAGAAACGATTACAGAAGATTAATTGCACAATCTTTAAGCATTTAATCTTCCATAAAATGGAAATATTGCCATGTCCAACATTACAGAAATCTTCGGCATCACAATTTACCTACCTTTCTGTAGTCCGCCCTGGCAATTTAACAGAGTACTTCAATTGTGTTTATGTGATGAAACACAGCTCATTTAACTCCTTCACATTATTAACATCTGATTAAGATCTACTGACAATACTATTTTGCTTCTGGTGATATTAACACTATATTCGGCTTGGAGTGCATCTATCAATTATCCTTCAACAGCACTTTCCTAAAGACCTAAGCCATTTAAATTTCACAATAACAGAAATTATAGGACCAGACTTTTGCGTTGTGCCACAATCAGACTGTGGCATCACTTTTGCATTGTGCCACAATCAGACTGTGGCATCTATGTCGTACAACTATATCTGGTTGTTTTACAGCGTACATATTCCATTTTAGGCTGACCCAAACCGAAATATAAATCAGTCTGCAAAATAAAACCTGCACATATCATGCATACATACATGATCAAGTCATCTGAAAAACATGTTTTGTGCAACAGAAATTACCAAAAAAAATTATCACATAGAGTACATAAATTCTATATGATTATGTCTCCCACACTCATGCAGGAACTTTGTATACTGGGTACAACCCTAATCAAAGAGATGGGAAACACAAAGCATATCTAGGCAACACAAGCTTGTGGAAAGTTGGGGATAGATAAAATTTGTACCTGTTTAGTATCGATGTCAAAATCTGCTGAAGGAGACAACGAACATATTGAGAGCTCTTTCCTAAAATTAACAAATTTGATTAGAATTGGTTCCATCAAAATAATCATAAAAGCCACAGGTATAAAAAGATATTTCCTCGGCAGGTTATATTATTCAACAGGATTTTGATACTCAATCCAATTTTTAGCTCCAGAGTTCACCAGTTCGTGTTTTTTCTAAAAAAAAAGTTCATCAACTCATGACTTGATTATCTCCCATCTAGACTTGACCATGTTTCATGAAGCTCAGAGCTCCAAGATTAACCAAAAGATTCCACCTATTACTATTTGCTCTGAAGTGTCTTTCAAGAATGTCTTCTTTCATGGAATGTATACAGAGAAGTCAAAAATAATAAATCTCTACACAGAGTGAAACATCAGATCATACAAGTTAGGTCGCAAAGATGATTGGTAATTTTGCGATCAAAGCTCATCCACGTCTAACTAAAGTAGAGAACATGCAGCCAATGTGAAAATGAAACATGCTAA
Organism: Ilex asprella; assembly: GCA_023539305.1. Classification (NCBI taxonomy): domain Eukaryota; kingdom Viridiplantae; phylum Streptophyta; class Magnoliopsida; order Aquifoliales; family Aquifoliaceae; genus Ilex; species Ilex asprella. The sequence goes on from CM042190.1 coordinate 26,821,424, forward strand.
TAAGGAGAAGCTACCATGCTAACCTTTGTGTTTGCTCTTCCAGATCATCACATCTGGCCAGAGCATCACAATGACTGCGCTTTTCTTTTTGAAGCATAATATTATCTAGATTCTTCTTTTCCACTCTTAGAAGGTTCACCTCAGCTTCTAACTCTTGTGCACGCATTTCAACCGACTTATAGGACTCTGCCATGCATTTGAGTTTAGTCTCTGCCAAGCTGTACAATCTTTGAGATGATGCCAGTTGTGATCTGAGTTCTACCTGAAGCTGCTCTGATTCCTGTAACTTCAACTTTGTAATCTCCAAATCATGAGTGCATCTAGCAAGCTCCAATACCATGTTGTCCTTATTTAATTTCAACTGTTCCAACTCCTCTGATGAGCATGCACACGATGTGGTATCGAATGCAAAACCTGGGTATGATTTTCTTTCTTGTAGAATTTCAGGATCAGAAGAAAAAGAGGGAAAGTGGCCCCATTTATCAGTAAAATCCTTGCTAAACAAGTCATCTTTAGCTACCTTATTCTCTGCTAAAGTGACCTTATCAATGCAATCAGAACTAGTAATTTCTCCTTCATGAGCCTCATAAATACTGAACCTCAGCTCACCAGCTTGTGCTAAAACATGAGAAAGATCAAGAACAAAGTCGATTAGACTTATCTTGTTCAGTAAAAAATTATCCACAGATACAGAGAAGTCCTTGAATTTGTTGTTTAAGCCTTGTCTAACAGTAGAAGTGTCATGAACTTGAACAACTTTGCCTCCCAGAGATATCACAAACTGGTGAATATGAGAAATGGCAGCCATTACGTCATGGTTATCAATATGTTCAGTGTCTATAGCTGGTTTACTGCCATGAGTGAACAAGATCTCGCTCTTTGTGGTTTCTGCAGATTCTTGATGAGAAGCCTGCAGATTGTGCGAAGCATCAACAAGATGAGATGCCTTCTTTAAGGAATTGAACGAGCACCGAGGCAGAAAATTCTTCATTTCGTGCATGGCATGTTCAATATCCTCCAATGCCTTCCTCATGTCAACATCCTCGATTTGAGATTGAAGTATCATAGAAATTCTTGAGAGGAGCTTCAACCACAGTCGTTGACCTATATCAACCTCAAATCCTTTTGCTGAGCCTTCCACATCAGCGCAAACTTGATTTCCTGATGGTATCATGAGGGATTGCATTTTAAACTGAAGAAAATCCTCGCTCTTTACACCACCAACTGGATTGTCACTGTGTGCAGTTTCAGTTCTCATATAATTTGAACTGCTTGAGATGATACTCACCTGATCATAATCATTTGCTGAACGTGCCAGTCTCTCCATCTCTAGGAAGTCATCCATTAGTTCTAACGAATTTGCATTGGCAGGCGTGTTGCATTTGTCAGTGCTCTTATCCCTTTTTAGATGGAGATCAGAGATCGATCCTGCAGCCCATGACTCAGCAGAACACCCATCCTCATCAAACCCATCTTCAGACATGGATGCAACACTGTGTGTGCTTGCATTTTGACTTAAGGAACCCTCAGTAGGGATCTCAAAAATTGATTTCGGAGAGCTCCTGTGATGATTCAGGAACCCTTGTTGGGTTTCTAAGTTTTTCAACCTGCGAACCATCTTATCACATATTTCTCTTGAATATTGCAGTTCACTGTTCCGTGTGGCCAAAGCTTCTTTCAGCATCTTTGTCTCTTCTTCCATAGCCAACAAACGATTAGTTAGTAACTCATTCTCATTATGATGGGGTTGCAAGTTATCAAGGGAAAATTCTGGCAGTGAAGATGAAAGTGACTTGGAAGTTTTTACTTGCAGTCTTCGTGGTTGTGGTTCAACAGAATTGTGGCCCAAATTTAAAACTTCCTGCTTCATCTGTGCCAATGCAGCAGGGCCAGGCAACTTCTTGCGAACCAGGTTACGCAATCTTTGGCACTCTGCTTCCAACTTGGCTATTTTTCTGACACCCTCCAAATGTTGCTTGTTTGCAGCTTCGGCTGATCTCATACTCATGTTCTTTTCTTCGTTTCGGATATCAAGTTCCTTCGAAGCTACATGCAACTCATACTTGAGTGAACTTATTTCCTTTTCATATGATAGAATGTTTCCTTTCAGAAGTTCATTCTCATCCCCAAGTTCAGATTTTTGTTTGTTAATCTCCATTACCATATTTGAGTGCTCTTGCAATGACCTAGAAAGAGCAGCATTTTCAGCAGCTGACCTCAGAAGCCTTAGATCTATGTCATCAATCTGTGCTTCAAGGTCATGCCTGATTTTCTCCCATTGACTGGTTTTTGTAAGAACTACTTCATGCAATTTCTGCTCATTCTCATCCTTCACAATTCTTATCTGCCTCATGCACTCTTTAAGAGCGCCATCCAGATGGGATGCTCTATCTTCAGCGGTAAGCTTCAAGAGTCTGACAGATTGCAGTTGATGCTTCAACCCCACAGCTTCAGCATCAGCCTTTTCCCATCCTAGAATACAGAACGTGTTCAGTTGTATGAACTATGAAGGAAAGCAAAATGCAAAATCAGAGACCTATGCATGGGTCATTGGAAAGATTTGGCGCTATTTGTTTATAGTTACAGTGTCATTTGATCTTCCATTTGTACAGGTTCAATCCTGGAATTAATATATTTTTTCTTCCAAAGCAGCATAAAGGAACTTGCATGTGGCTTAAGCCAAAAGTAGGAAATAGTGGTCATCCCCTTTCCTCCACAGCAGAAACAAGACACCAAAGTCATACCTGAAACAGCTTCTTCGGCAACTTTTGCTTGTTGTTGTACTAAGTTGTCCTTAGCAGCCACCTCTTGGTGAGCTGAAGAAAGTTTTTCATACAAATCCTTTACTTCATCCTGCAACCATTTAACTTGATCTTCCAGGCCAGTAAGATGTTTATAGGAATCCAGAGGTATTTGAACATAGTTTACATTTTTGTGGTTTTCCTGGCCACATCAAGGGAAAAAATGAGAAGAAAGGGTCAACTAATTTCAACAAAAAGGATAACAGAGGAGCTGCAAAAAGGAATATAATAAATTCAATGAAAGGTAATCAGTAACATTTTGAGCCCTTGAGTCAAAAACACCCCCCCCCCCAATTATCCCTGGAAAAAAAGGAAAAGAATTTAAAAGAACTCCTGAGTGGCATAGCTAAAGACAAAAAATTGGGGGAAAAAAAAGAATATGATAAATAGCAAATTAATAAAATTGTAGCAAAGGAAGTAAAGGAAGGAGTCTTGGCATACACAATCCTACATTGTGGTGCAGCCTCTAAGCGACTAAAGTTTCACCAAAACTTCCTTACCCTTCCCTGTCTAATCTGTATGGAACTTAATCACCGCTATAAGAACCTGTCAACCTAAAAATAGCTATCCGACAAGGCCTACAAAAAATATCACTCAGCTAATGCACCTACAACCACCTATAAAGTGATTGAGGCTTATTGCTTCATCCTTACACATGGAATGACAGAACAGGAAAAGAAAATATGTAAAACTTCCAACAACAGTTATTCTAGACATTTATTTGTGAAATCAATCTCCACCGAAAGGAAAAGCTCTCATAAATGCTTTTCTGGGGGATTATAATACAACAATCCCTCCAAGCAATATGTGGTCTTTATCAGATGTTGTCACATCCAGACAGCGTCTAATGCATGCACAATCAAGAGATGGTCAATGTAATATCTAAATTAATATCTTACAGAAATCCAGAACTAAGTTGCTGTCTCCTAAATTCTGCAAGAATATAAATGTACATATCTCATCGAAATCCATGTGTCCTATTTTATGCCAGGATGGTGTCACATCTGCAGTCACAGGCATACGTACAACTGTAATGATCCATCTCCACTTACCGATGCAGTTCAAAATTCCACGAGGACCCTTGACTGAACCACAGTTAAAACTATGTAGATGCTGCACCCAAAAGCAAGTCATTTCCATGCTAAAAACCCTAACAGATTTTTGGTAATGGTATCTTTTTTAAGCCATGTATTGATACAAGGACCAGAAGGCATATGCCTGAAGGAAATGGACGAGAAACAGGTATGAATTGAGTAGCAAATTTGGATTGAGATATTGAAAACAAGTCCAAAACTTTATGACTTCAGCTCTCAGGTAGAACAAACAGACCTGTTCTCGTAGAGATGCTACTGAAGCCAATGAAGCACCAGCGGAATCTGATGCATCCACCTTTTTCTCAGTTACCGACTTCGCAGATGATTTTTTCTTCCAGGGCCAACTGCGATGATCCATAGTAGATACGTATCCTGCATGCATGAGTTAAGCAATTTACAATACAAATATACATTACGAAAATTAAAAGAACCATAGAGATTAGAGAGACCATTTGGTGACTTTGAGATGATACAACTCCACACATAAAACCTGCGTAGCTTCCTCTTGATATAAGACGGCTAAAATTGACTTACGCCATTCTAACCTTAATTAGCGAATGTTTATCTTGGCTCACAGAGTTAACACACTAATCCAAGCTGAATGAATTATCTGATTTTATATGATTCAACCAATATTTTAACTTCCAAATTGTGCAAAATGATAATATTCCTAAACTAAGATAGAGGAACATAGAGTTTCTGATGCTGCAATCTTGCACCTCAAGTATAAGACCATAACATTAAGAGGAGGTTCCATTTTCCCATTTTCTATCCATGCTCTAAAAGCCTTAAACCCATTTGATTATCGAACTCTTCAAAATGATTCACATAAGATCACCAGATTGGCAGAGTACCATAGGATAGCCAACCATCCTATCAGGTTCACCAAAATAGTTCTACTGGATAAAACTAATCTCACACACATAGATACACTAACACCATTTCTAAGTTGTCAGAATTTTAAAGTAGGCATCACAACTCATCACTGGAACTCCCGTGATCATTATCATCTAATTGAGAGGATACAAGAAGACAAAACTAGGTGAATCTGAAGCTCTGAAGAAACATACATTCAGATGTGATCTAACTGTCCTGGAAGGCCAAACAAGGAAACTGTCCACTACCACGCTTCCAAGTTGGCCAATCAGTAGGAGGGTACGACGAAACCAACTGCAACGGCCTTTGTTTCCTTAAAGGCACAAGTACAACTCATATGTCAGTAGATATGTTTTCCAACGGTGATACAAAATCACATGCTCAACAAAACTAACACATAATCGATACGAATCCCAGAAAATAACTCATCCTCATTAACAGTACAAATGTATAAACCGCACAATCGCACCAAAAATAGGACACAAACGGGATAATTCCGCTACTATCTCAGTTAAACGGATAAATCAGTTATCAACATCGTTAGCCTCTGCCAAGTCGAATGAACAAGAAATATATGCAGAGAAACGCACATGCATATTGAGAGTAACGATCAACACAATTTTTCATTCAGCAACAGGAGCAGAATGATCAGAAACGAAACATACTTGTAGAAATGTATGTGAAAGGAGAGTGAATTTTGAAAAATTCGGAGTTGAATCGATTCTTCGGTGTGAGTCAGAAAAGGAGCTTTGTATCGAAGTTTGTTCTTTTCTTCTCCAGTTACTCTGTGTGTGTGTGTGTGTGTGTGTGTGTGTAGAGACAGAAAGACACAGAGGAGCGGGCGGGTGTCTCCATAGACAAGAGAACAAAGACACATCATCAGATATTTTAAATTCTAGTGAGTTTACAAATTTACCCTTAAGAATTTACAAGTACGAGGGAGTCCCAAAAGTCCAGTCAGTCCATAGTCAAATTACGTTGGTGCCAGCCTGCATGAGCTGGAGACCATATATGTTTTGTTTATTTGTTTAAGAGTAATGTTAGCTTTTAGCTGGCTGAATGGGACTTTGCTAATGGCCCATTAAGATATGGCTTTTTACCCTTGGAAGACTTTATAATATGAGTAATACACTATAGAGTTTAACTGAAATTTAAAAAATTGTAACTAAAATAGATATTATTTTTTGACTGAGTAGGTCTTATTATTTTTTTTAGTGGAACTTACTTATTCTAGAGATAATTTGCATTCGTGTTACACCTTTGGGATTTTATTTAGATTATGTAATATTTTTTTATTATATTACCAAAAATAAGAAAACTCAGAATTATGAGTTTTAATTTTGATAATTTTTTGAGATTAGTCTTAACGTGAATGATCTGCTTTTGATTGAACTGGGGAGAGATTAGTTGAAATAAGTGTAAATTGGTTCAAATACTTTTCATTGTTGAAAAAAAATATATGAAAATTGATGATGTAAAATCTCGTAGGTGAGCAGAAGGCGTGAGTAGTGATATTTTATATAGAACTGAGTTATAAGGTTTGTGGGAATGGTCGTAAGAGGACTCCAGGGATTAAAAGGGAGGTTGAACAGTAAAAATATAGTGTTTCACCGGCCCGAGGAGCTCGACTAGTCCACTCGTCAATGGAGGCTCTTGCTCCTTTTCTCTTTATTGATAACTCGGGTGATTTACAGTCTGTTGGATGCGATTCTAGGGTTTCTCCCGCTTCAATGGAGGCTCCATTCAGTTTATATAGACTAATTCCTACTTCTAAGGATCTACGCCGAAATCCTTGTCTGGCATCCATGGGATCTTCCTTAATTTAAGGAGAGAATCTCGTTTGGCAGAGAGTTTGATGTCTTGAATTCAGTTTGGCTATTGCTTTGGAGGTGTTCACGGTTGTTCAGTAGTCTTTGGATTACTATTGTTGCTGTCTTATCCGAGGGAGAGCTCTAATCGTACAAATCTGAGCTCTGTATCTTTCGACTGGACTCCTAACTTGACCTCCTTTCCTGAACTCATTCTTAAATGTTTATTCGAGACACCATAAAAAACAAAGAGAGTTATTGAGAAGACTGATCATGTCAAATCAAATCGAGATTAGATTTATAATCACAATGAATTTTGATACGATACCATTTTAAAATTTTGAAAGGTGGTTTACTGATTGAGTCTGACATTTGATAACTTAAATATTCTAAGTTTAACATTTTGTTATAATTTTTAATGGTCAATCACTTTTATTTTTTAAGGGATATATTTTAAACTCATTCAAACTATAATAATCAATATCTAAATTTAAAGAATAGTTTTCGTTAATTTAGACACCCTATAAAAACTGAGCACTCAATTAGATGGTTTCATGTATAGAGAAATTGAGGAAGAAAAACTTTCACATGTAAGATGAAAATTAGGTGAAAGTTGATTGATAAATAGTATAATTAACCCAAAAAATATAAAATATGTTGAATTGGGCAATACAAGTAATCGTGGTAGTTTTCACCAACTAGAAGCCGCTAGGTCACCATCTGTTCTGTTGTCTATTAAACAAAGAGTAATACTACATATCCTAAATTTGTATCCCAAATCAATGAGAACCTTAAACAAATCCTCAAAATTGAAGCGGAAAAGCTGTATCCATGAATCATGATGGCTCTTCATCACTTTCCTGTGCTCTTTTTGGTACAACGCACTCACATGACACATGGGCTGTTGTTTTTGTTTTCGTTGTTTTTTTTTTTTTTTTGTTAGGTGATAAAAAAAGAATAAAATTTGAACACGCAATCTTAAATTTCAAAAATAGGTCATCAGGCTAACTATTAATCTTGTCAATTGTTTTCGTTTAAAGTGAAAGAAATAACATGAATTACAACGTTTCATATTTCGTCTATCAGGTATAATATATTTTTCTTTATATTTATCTGAGCCATCTAACTAAAACTTTTGACATATCTGGCCTTAGAGCATCTCTAGTCTTTATTCAAATTTAGACCCAAATTTAAATTTGAGTAAAAAAATATAAAAAATTTGTTCCAACCCTTGACTGAAATTTATATCAAATCAAGAAAAACTTATTTTTTTACTCAAATCTTTAATAGTGAGATTTTATAATCTTTTAAAAATTTAATGGTCATCTTTACTCGCTTTTAAATTTGGGTTTGTGCTCATTTAAATTTGGATATCTCATTCTTTAAATTTGAGTTTTTTCATTGAAGTCTTTTATATCAAATCAAGTTTTTTACTAAAATATTAATTTAAATATGAGAAAAAAACTCGAGTCGTAGTTAGAAATACTCTAACAGATGATCTAAAATACACAAAATCTTTAAATTTTAGCTATTTAATCCAAAAATTCTATTCCAACAAATTATCTTCAAAACATTTAAAATAACATTTTATTACAGTGATACTCTATATTTAGAGAATCACTATAGGGATATGTAAAAAAAATTATATTTTTTCTTTCTCTTCTCTCATTTCTTCCGTTCTCTTTCTTTCTCTCTTCACTGTTTTCAAAAAAAAAAAAAAAAGAATAAAAAATAATATTTTAAAAGAGTAGTTAAAAATATAAAAAATTTGCTGAAGTGTGAATTAAAAAAATGAGTAGTTAAAATAAAAAATAAAAAAATCTATCTAATATTACAAATTTTAAATTAAATTGCATATTTATAAAAATACAACAATAATTAAATACTAATTCAATTTTTATTTAAATTAAAAAAAATTGTCCTAAAACATTATTTTCTTATTCCTATACTGGACAACCTCACTAATCCATACTTACTCTTTCTTTTTTCTCTCTTATCTCTTTAAAATATTGCATAATCAATACTCAATTTTTGAGTTATGATAGTCGATCATGTTCAAAAAAAAAAAAGGAGTTACAATAGTTGATAGAATTGGATGAGAGGTGTAAACTGAACTAATTGAAAAATTAGAGCACTTAATGAAAGTAATTATATAAGTTTTGGGGGGTTCTTTTGATAATTTCATCACAGAAACAATCACAACACGCCAGAGAACCTACCGAAAAAATTCTACTCACCGGAAAAAATTCTGCTAAACTTAAATTTTTTGTCTGAAAATCGACTAACCCTAACGGACGGACTCTGCGTCTGTCTGTCTCTCTCTCTCTCCCCCAGAGTTTCAATCAAAGTTCAATGAAGCTCTCGGAGAACAATCCATTTCTTTCTCACCTTCTATTTGTTTTCCTTGCGAGCATTATATTAGCGGCGGATAGAGCTTTGAGCATCAGATTTCCGGATCGGATCGCTGAATTCCCCAAAGACAAGTCTAATCAGCCCCTAAAAACTGCAGTTTTCGCTCTAGGAAGCTTTTGGAGGTCCGAGGCCGTGTTTGGATGCTTGGATGGCGTTGTACGGACGACCGTGGGTTATGCTGGTGGATCTAAAATGAGCCCTGAGTACCGAAGCTTGGGTGATCACGCCGAGTGTGTACAGGTATTCCCATTCTTTCTATATGAACACATTGTAGTATATACGCACTTCATGTTATCCCTTCTCTCGGTACGTTACTCAATTTAGTATACGTCCATGGAAATCGATGTTTGCTATGGCAGTTGATGTTCAGATAAAGACGGATTGTCATGGGATCGTCCCTGTTTTTCTGAAAATTTAGTAGGTAAATGGTGCAAATGCTTAAGATTTTTTTTTAAGAGAGAATTCAGTATGACTAATAATTTTGAACAAAACTATAATTCATGGTTAAGAAGAGCAAGAGAATGATGCCAGTGTTTTACCCAATTGAGGAGAGTAGTAGAAAACTCTTTAAATGCTATTAATTCCGTGGGTTTTTTTTTGAAAATTAAGGGGGATTTGTCGTCTTAATTCATGTGATGCAAAAGGGTACTCTAGCGGTGCTATAATTACTTTAGAACATTTTAGGGCTAGGAAGACTTGGACAGCATCCAGTATGCCTATGTCAACGATTAACATTGAGTCCCTAGGTTTTTTTAATCCTTTTAAAATTTAAGTGGTTTGATGGGCTTAATGAGTAAATTTGGGAAAATGGGTTGTGGATTCAGTAAGGCCTTCAAATTGCTCATCAAAGCCTCTCTAAACCCACCTTTTCCCCTTGTGCTTGTGAAACTTTCTACGTGCAACTATATGCTCTTTTGTATCATGTGAAAGGTTAATGTATTATTCTCTTGAAAGATTCTTAATTATTAATCCTGTATATGAGTTTGGAGTCCGCATCCCTTTATTAATAGAGATGATCCTTCCGCTTGGAGGCATAACCTGGAGATCTGTGCTTCTGTCCTCCATAGTTTTTCCGTTGTATAGTAATAAAAGGTCGTATCAGTTTAATTGAACAATGCTTGACTCTATCTTTTAGGTATATTTTTTCACGGTGATTCCTGGTATCATTGTTGATGGAGTAGATTTAGGTTTGGATCTTGGGACCTAGTGATTATGGGTCCATTGTGCTTGTTGCGTAACCATATATGTATTTTGGTCAAATGTGAGTCAGAATTGCGACTATAGATCGATGTGGTGGATATTTAAGCTTTAGGTGAGGTAGGTTTATAGTCTATAGACTCTGTACATAGTATGCATTATGAAATTGATGCAGGGGAAGTTATTCCATTACATTTTAGACGTTGAAACAAAAAGAAAGTGTCGTGGATGTCCCTGCGATACAAAAAAGTGGCTTTTTTTGTTATCAATCCTAAAGTGACGGATAATTGAGGAGAATTTTGCTTGTTTAAATGGAACACGATTCATGAGTAGGACAAGGGATTATTAGGTGGAGTATGATTTTAGATATCCATCAAGTTAAAATCATGAGTAGGACGAGGGATTGTTGTTTACATTTTTAGGATTTTTTCAGAATTTTTTGGGCCTTCTATTTACCATTTTAAGCGTATCGGCCAATAGCGAACCACGACACCTTGATTGATGTGTATCAGTGATTCAGTACCCTCCAAGTCCGTGGCCGATACTGTTACATTGACCCATGAATGTATGGTTCGCTACAAAGATGAGCATCTGTACTTGTGCCTCACCAAGACCAAAAAAGAGAAAAAAAACTTGCCCTTCCCTTCACCACTCAATCCTTCGGAAGCTTGTAGGAGGCTACATGGAGATGATGACTTACATTTGCCTTGCGAATGAAATCAATAATAAGTAGCTGCATCTGTTTCCACCATCACTCTCTGGAACCCCCTTTTTTTTTTTTTGAACAATCTCTGGAACCCTTTCTAGTAGGTTGTTCAGCAATGTTCTGAGAATTTGAGATTTTACTTGTTCTCATGAGGGTCAAATGGAGAAGAATGAAGAGCACTTTGACACTGCTTATTTCCTCCTATGAAAATGGGATGGTCTGCTGAGTTTTTTTCATATCCTACTATGTTTGATTCACATTTTCTTCTGAGTTCTGATCGTTACATGACTACATTAATGGGAATGAATGGACCTATTCAACTTCAACGTGATTGACGGCAGGTTCACCACTGATGTAGATGTGCTTAGCATATTTTTTCTCTTGTACTTTGTGTGTTTCTTACAGAAAATTTAAGCTAGCTATTTGTAGGTGCAATGGCTATACATTCTGCACTTGGAGCTCTTTATTACAAAGTTAGATGGCAGTTACCTGATTACCACTTCCTTGTACAACCAGAGTGGAGAATATTAAATCATCACTTCTAACTACGTGATTGTGATTTTGCAAAATGCCATAAGTTTGGCTTGGCCCAATTCTAGCTGCCACTGACTATTCAACAGGGCCATAGAAAATCATTAACATTCCAGTGCACAGGTACAGTTATCAATCCACAGATAGGGGTGTAAACAAGTCGACTTTAGCTAATTACTGGGATGTCAAGCTTGGCTTGGAAACTTAAATGAGTCCTAAATGAAACTCAAGCTTGGCTCGTAGAACTTGAGTCAATCTCGAGTGAGCTTCTGACCCAACCGATAACAAGCCAAATCCAAGTTACTTTTTTATACATTATTGTATACTGATTACCTTATGGAGTTGAACATAATATTTTGATGAGAGTTGATCAAGCTTTAACTTGTTTATCTCACAAGTTGATCTTAAGCGAGCCTCTAGAATCTTGAACCAAGTTGATTCATTTTACAGCCCTAATTGCAGAGAGAGAGGGAGGGAGAGAAAGAGATTTGTTTCATTTGAAAGGGCACGATAAATTATTAGAACTAAGTTTGCAGAATATTTTTGAAATGAATGTATTGCAAAATTTAAAGTGAACTTATATGTATCTCATGAGGGACTATAGACCTCAACTGTTATTTTCTTTTTATCTGATTGCTGGCAACATTTTGTAGAGTGTTGCTGAGGAATATACAATTTTTATTTAGTTTTCAGATAGTAGTAATGCACAAGTATAGGTCTTTGCATGCCTGCCAGACTGTGGGCAGTCATAAATGCAAACCACCAAAACAGTCTCATTCCACTAGTGAAAGATTCGACTCAAATTCCGCATCCAATTGGCTCTGATGACCTCGCAGATAATATTGATCAAGTCCCGCTTACATGCTTGGGAATGGTGGTAATTTCCCCATAATTGGTGATTTGTTAGCATGAATAACTGACTGGCTGGTAGGCAGAGTTATATATCACCTTTATTGCAACTGAGATGTATATTTTCTCATCTTCTTAGATTTCATAGGAGAACTTGATATTTCTGTTTTGCTACTTTGATGGAAACTTGTATGATATGGTTCCTTCAATACTCTGCAGATTGAATACGATGCTAGGCTGATTAATTTCAGGAAACTTTTGGAGGTGTTCTGGTCCAGTCACGATTCTAGGCAAGTATTTGGGCAGGGTCCTGATGTGGGCAATCAATACAGGTATCTATCTCTCTCTCTCTCACACACACACACACACACACACACACAATGTCAAATCACATACTTAGCTATTGAAAAATAATATGGAAGCAGATCTATTATCTTTACAAATGGAACTGAAGAGTCCAGATTGGCTGCTGTCAGCAAAGAAAGAGAGCAAACTAGGTCAAAGAGCAGCATCGTCACCACTCAAATTCAACATCTTGGAACATTTTATCCTGCAGAGCCTGAACATCAGGTTTGGTGTTTTTGATTAAATTTCATGTGAAATGGTTAAACAGAAATGAAAGAAGTTATCAGGCTGTGAAAGTGAATCCTAGTTAAATGATCATATCTGAGACGAGTTCTTTTGAAAAAAAAAAGAAAGAAAAGAAGAAAAAGGAAAACATAAAGAAAAGGAGGAAGCAGAGAATTACCACTTGAACTTGCTATTTTCTTCTAGTGGTAAATAAACACATGTTATTTAGTTTCACACTTTCATGGGCAGAAAAAATTGCAACTAAGATTATTAGACAGGAATGAGCTTAGTTCTCCCATTTTGAAAGCATGGTGAGGTTGGAAGCATACAGCTTTATTCTTTCTAGCGCATCGAAAAGTCCATAAATTCTTTTAGATTTTTCGCTTGGGGCTTCCTACTCCATATTGTTTCCCGTTTTGCTTAATAGAGCTGACATTTTAACAAAATCTTGTTGCATTTTGAAACCCCGGTAAGTAAACTACTGACAAACTTTTGTCTTTAAAATTTGCAGAAATTTGAGCTCAAACAGAATCCATTTCTCCTCCAGTTGATTGGGAACTTGCCTGAAGAAGAGCTTGAGAAGTCGAGCATGGCAGCAAAACTAAACAGCTATGCAGCCGAACTTTGTCCACTGAAGATGCAAAAGCAGATTGATACCAAAATCAGTGATATCATTAAAAGAGGTTGGCCCATTTTAAGAGAAGTGTAGCTAGTAAATCCCTATTTGTTCAAGCTGAAAAGGATCAATTGGCGATTATTCGGATCAATTTCCTTCAGTTGACAACATAGTTAATTGGCTCATTCATCTCCTTCTGCGATCTGAGTTTATCAGAATCCAATGATTTGGAAGAGTTGCCCCTGCCCAGAGTCGTTCATTTGTGAATCAAGTCACCAGTTTTATCTGCAATTTCTTCAGAATTTGATCGAAGGGGTTTTTGTTTTGTGGGGTCCAACCCCAAATCATCTTGTAATATGTAGTGGTGTATGTGAATTGTTTTGTATAACAACAAATAATTTTTCAATGTCATTTTCTATTTTTTACACAATCAAAAACTAACACATGCTGAGTCGGTTACATTGTTTTACTTCATTTTCTTATTTTTCACGATTAATTACTCGAATAAATAAAATCAAAATCTGTAGTTTAAGACCAATTTTTAACATAATATTAAAAAATTATTATTTGATATTATTGTCTTGTCCACTAAGCCTTTTAACAAATCTCTCCCGGACACATTAGAGTGTTTTGATGCTTATCTATATCTATATTTATATCTATATCTATACTATTATAAAATGTCAACAAAACTGAAAATTTTTTGATTGACTATTATGTCCTTACTAAAAAGATAAAAGACACATATACCCTCATGTATTAAATTATTCAATTTTAATTAAATGTGTGAATGACCTTTCACATTTCCAGATTTATTTGTACTTCTATCTATTTACCTATATTTAACAACTATTCCCCATATTGTGTCCACATAAATTATCTGACCTTTTGCTCTCTCTCATTATTGACTACAATATCCATTTATACAAAATCTTCCAGTTTGTGTTTTTTTCATGTACGCAATAAATATTCAATATGCAATGAATACATCATCAACTAAGAAATGAAACGTTTTTTTGGCCAGTTAACAAATGGAACATTTTTTTTTTGGGTCAGTTAACAATTGTGGAACTAATTGCTTCCAATTTGATGTTCTCGCTTTTCTCTCCGATTTTAAATTCTTATGATTTTTAATTCTCGGGCTTAAAGACAGATATTGGAGAACCAGTTGGTGTCTTCCCCACAAGCCTTGACGTGGTCCAAGCCTCCATATCGATGCTCTCTCACTTGATCGCCTCCTTCTAGACAAGCGCATCATAGATGATCAGCCGGTGAGACTTAGGCCTGCTACTTCTTGCACTAAAGTTGGTTTTTGTGCATTTTTAGTTCTTGGTTTTTGTTTTAATGATGTGATTTGTGGCGGTAGTTATTGGTTTTGAGTGTTTATTGTATTTTGGAATCTTTGTGTGTGGTTTTTAATGGTTTAATTCATATGTATCACGTATGTACACGTAGATGGGATTTTTCTTAGTTATATACGGGTTAGTATCGTATAAGCACATGTAGGTGTGCATGTGGCTAACATGTTCTTTTTTTTGCTTTAAGAGTTTGTTATAATGATGGATAAAAAAATAAAAATACTGATGGTTGTTTATGGTTTGGTCATATAATCACACATTTATTTAAGGCTATTCTGTTATGATAACCAATTCTTACTATATTGATGTGATTTTTGGAGATTGTCACTTGTCAATTCATATTGGGAACAAGTATTGTGTTGTTGTAGTTGTGGAGTTTTGCTGTTTCGATTTTAGGTTTTCTTTCGTATTAGCACTAAATTTATTATTATTTTTTTGTTCTTTTGATTTTAGGCTTGCAGCATCTTATGGCAATAGTGAATTAGGGAATGGGCAACCAATTAAAATTTTAAAATACAGGGCTTACTTTTGCTTTGGTTATAATTCTAGGTTGAATTAAATTTAATATCTCTCGCTTACTAAATTTCTTTATATTTTTAGTCCAATTAAGTAATAAAAAATTACTATAATTGTTGTAATTATGGATATATAATTATTGTTCTAATATTGTGGTGCCTATTGGTGCAACCAACTATGCAGGGACACGAGTTCTTCAAATTATTGAGCAATGTTATTCTATTTTAAATATGTATATGTGATTAAGATTGACCAACTAGCAGATCTGTTGCATGAAATATTCAATCTATGATTCTTAAAATAGATAAATAGAGCAAGTCTTTTTTGTGCTTTTCTTCGGTACTAACCTTTTTCGAATGTAGATGTTTTTTTTGTTCATATGAGAACTTAAAAAAATGAACCTTTGAGTTTCAAAGATGTAACAATATGCTTTCTTTTTTTGTTATTATACTTGTATTATGGTTACTCAATGAGTTTTGCATATGAACAAAGGAATAGAATTATAATGACTACACATTGTTCAATAAGAAATTGAAAAAAAAAGAAAGCAGCTCAGTGTATAAGGCTCCCGTCACTACAGAGTCTAGATAAGGTCAAATATACGCAGTCTTACCCTTATAAACAGAGAAATTATTTCCATAACTCTCTTAAAATGCTCAAAATAATTTTATTTTCTTCATGAAATGCTCAAAGTCACACTCAAGGCAAAATTGGAGGAGAAAATAATGAATAAAATTGTGGGACACTAACTCTTTAGATGTGTATAGAATCACAAGAGTTGATTAGAAGCTAATATGGGATACAAAGATCACAAATTGAATCCATCTTTTAATCATCAATGTGTACTTAGATTCGACATATATATATATACATTTGACGGCCTGGATAGTTATCCATGCAATTACATTTGAGTAATCTTACTCGTTTAAAATCTCTACAACATTAGTTCTATTTATAATTCTTATCTACCCTTGTCACCTAGTCTTTGTCACCCGAGAGTGGGAGTCGACCTATTCCGTTTGTAAGTCCAGGTGTATCAATTTTAGGGAATGCTGACAGATCAGAGAGATGTATGTTAAGAGGTATGCACAATGGAGTAAGAATTTATAAATAATTTACAAAATTAAAAAAGTCTAGATTTAAACATGAATAGTGTAAAAACCGGGAAATTTTAAATTTTTTCAAAAAGGGCAAAATTATCATTTTGTCACTATAATCTAAAATTAAAATACGTGTTCTATAGACCTCATATAATACAACGGATTTTTCGTTGAATTCGTATCGCGAAATCTAGTTACACTCAAAAGTCAACAAGTTTAGTTCAGAAGACATCCTGTTAACACTAAATTTAAATTTAAATTTGGTAATAGACAAACATAGGATTATACTTATTGGAAATTCAAGTCACACCCGCATATTACAAAATCAAACCTTGGCTTCTTTTTGTTTTTTTCTTCTGATTTTTTGTTGGAGGAGATGCCTTTGGGTTGAATCCAAAACTCATAATTGCGGAATCAAAATTCTTTCTAATATATATTTAATTTATTTTTTGATTGATTCTTCAACATTAATGAATGAAAATTCAATTATATATAATAAGTCTCAATTGAATAATAGTAATCCGCCTAAAAGAAGAATTAAAGAGAAAAAATATCGAAGAGGACGTCAATTCCAAATAAAAAATTCTATTTGAATTTAATCTGAAAATTGAATTCAATATTAGAACCCATAATTAAACAAATTGTTGCATTAAAATCACACTATTAAGGCCCCGTTTGATAACGTTTTTGTTTTTGAAAATCGTTCATCGTTTATAAAACGGTGGCAGGAAAAAAAATCGATTATCAAACGAATTTTTTTTCTTGTTTACTCTAAAAATCAAAATAAAAATGAAAAACGGAAACGTTATCAAACGAGACCTAAGTCTGTAGATTAGGTCCACAAATTAAGTCCTAATAGCATTTCTCATTCCAAATTTTGGATTCTCTTCATTGTTTTTTTTATATAATTTTACTCAATCGTGAATCACTCATTATGATTTATACGAGACTCATTATTTATAAATAGACCTTTTATTTGTATATGATTAATGACCTATCATCAAATGAAATTAAATGAAAATGTAATGGAGATAATTTAGATACTAAATTAAGGAAAAGATATTTATTATAACAGTGATGTTAGTCATCTCTGTCGTATCGCGTTACCGCCGAATTAAAAAATTACAAATAAGTAAAGTAAATTTTATTAATCTTTATGATTCTTTTGCCACTTTGCTGATGTGGCGTCTCGTGATTTGTTAGAGCTCGTATTGTTGGACTTTTGCTGGCCCATACACGCATCACGCCAGTTTAATAATTCTCTATAAATACAAGCACCTCTCTTCCACTAGTAACCCATTATTCATTTTCTCGAGTCTTCGGAGGCAGGCAGGATTGCAAATCGTAAAGCCTCTCTCTCTCTCTCTCTCCTCTCCTCTCCGCTGTGAAAATAGAGTCCGATCGGAAGAGGAAGAAGACTTCGATCTCATCATCAGATCGAACAGAAAAGCACAAGAAAAAGACCAAAATGGCCTCATCAAGATCTTCATCTGATAACGTTAGGGCTTCTCACATACTGATTAAGCATCAAGGCTCTCGCCGTAAGGCTTCGTGGAAGGATCCAGAAGGTCGAGTCATCAGCAACACCACCAGAGAGAGTGCGGTCTCTCAGCTCAAAGCCCTCCGTGGTGACATCGTTTCCGGCGAAGCCAAGTTCGAGGACGTCGCCTCTAGTTACTCCGACTGTAACTCCGCCAAACGCGGCGGCGATCTCGGTCAGTTCTTTACGTTTCCTTTTTATTTTTTTTAATATTTTTCCACTTTACTTCATATTTATGCGTTAGATTTATGTGATTTTTGGTTTATTTATAGCTTATGTTTGATTGCTGAGAAATTGGGAAAGAAAATGAAATTACAATTTGGATTTAATTTATTTTGTTGCCTTTCGTTCACTCAACTGGATATTTTGTCTTTTTCTTTAATCTAACATGATTGGTACTTTGTGATCTAAAATATTTATTTAGTTTCTTGAAGTTTCTTGGTAAGATTGGAATGCCAATCTTTTTCTTAGTAAGATTGGGATGACGATCTTGTTTAGTTTATTGTATTCATATGCATGAGTGGATGTGTTTTCGCCTACTTAGACCTTTGATTCCTGAGAGAAATTCGATAGAAAAAAAAAACAGAGAGTGGTATGTAATATGTTGATGTGGAAAATTGGTTGACACACAAATAACAGTCATCAACACCCGCAAAATAGATAGAATAAAGCTATCATAGATGTTGTACCAAAAACCTTAGGGTGTCGGCTTTTGATAACCTAGAGGTCTCAGGTTCAACATTTCTCCTACCCTGGTCAGTCATCCCTATTCTAAACGTGCTTGGGCTACGGTGGCTAATTTTCGTACTCGAGGGAGTAGTCAATGCAAGTCTAAATATCCTGTACGAAAAAGATGTGGGCCCAGGGATACTCTAACCTCAAGTCAGTTTTATATGGGCCTTGGTCAGTACCTCAAATGCCAAGAAATATACACATACGTATCGCATTCATGTTGGCAAAAGGTTGCTTGTTTTTTGTTGGATTTTTGGTGATATGGAAACAAAATACCTCCAGCTGCAAACTTGTAGGATGATTGCTTTGTAAATTATATCTTGGAAAATCCAAGAAAGGATAAAAACAAACTATCATACAGTCCAGTGCCACCACTGTTCACATTAAAGCTCAGTGGGGGGGGGGAGATAAGTAATGATTTTGGCAATGCTGGATGAGTTTGAGATTTACTAAATTACCTGTTGTGATTAAGTGTCCTGCAATACCCAGGTACCTGATTACTGAAGTTCTCTCTCAGATGATTAGAATACGTCACCAATCTCATCAGCAATGTTTTTAGGAGTCCACACAATCAGTGACGTATTTTAAGCAATTATATCCCCTTGAAATTACCAGCTTGTGTTATAGGGATGGAGTTGCTATAAATTTGTCATAAATATACCAATCTTAAATGATCTATATCAGTAAAGTCAATTTGATCCGTGTTACCTGTTGAAGTGAGGCTAATTTGATATATATATTTTTGGATATGGTTACAAGTCTTCAGATTGTGCCTTTTCACCATTCTTACCCCTTCTCTACGATATGCCTAAGACATACGCAACTTTTGGAAAGTAGCAAACCTAGTGGATGAAATGTGAGCCTGTTGAAGGATTTGAATGTCAGCTCAAGAGATAGTAATTTTGCTGGCTGCAAATATGATTGTTAAATCCAGATAACTTTGTATTGCTTCCTTTCAGTGTAGCATTGCTCTCAATTTGCATGTCAACTAGCTAGAGTGAATTGTGCTTTATTTAGTTGTTTATTCTTTTAAGGACTTCAGAATTTTTTGTATGAACAATATAATACAAGATGTCCGTGTGTGAGCATGTCCCTTGATGTTTTGAACTAAACTGGGCTATTCACAAATATACATCATGTAGGTTCATTTGGGAAGGGGCAAATGCAGAAGCCTTTTGAAGATGCAACGTATGCACTGGCAGTTGGTGAAATAAGTGACATAGTCGACACTGATAGCGGGGTACACATCATCAAGAGAACAGGTTGATGATGATCTTGCCGTATATTGGCCTGAATTTAACAATTCCAATGCCTACGGCTGTACTTATTCATTGTTGCTAATTGCTTTAGAACCATTATTGGACACCCTTGTCAAATGTTTTGAGAAGACATTGCATTGTTTTAGTCCTGCTCCTGGTTTTTGTTGGGAGAAGTTGAGAATTCTCGTATGGTTCCATCCAAGACCTAAACCATGGGTTATTGTGGGTTTCTTGTTTGATAATCTCTCTCTCTCTCTCTCTCTCTCTCTCTCGTTGCTGTGTATCATCTATCTGTTACGTAGGTGTGTGTACATGCATCTGTTCTTTTGGCAGTGGCACAGGAATTATATTGAATGGCCTTCCTTAGACGAAGTTACAGAGCTTAAGCTGGTAGTACTATGATGCTCGAGGGCTGGTGAATTTCTATACTTTGTGATGTTGTTAAACATTTGGTCTTCTTTTGATCCTCAACTTTCAATAATGATACTTCATGTTCAAAATTTTCCTGTTTGTTTTTTAATGGTCCCATCTTAAATTTTTTGGGTGAATTATACTTAGACTCATTTAAATTTGTCATTTAATTATTTAGACCTCTTGACATTTAAAATATTGTACACATATCTCTTTGAAGTTTGTATGTATGTAATACTTAGACCTCTATTAATCAATGTTCGTTTGTATAACTGTGAGTAAATTACATTTAAACCTTATAAGGTTTGTAGGCAAT
>CM042190.1:26842215-26853878 GCA_023539305.1 Ilex asprella
AATTAAATTTTAGGGACGTTAATTTTGAAAGAGTAACGTTATTGAGACCTAATTTACTGATCTAATTCGCTAACCTAATTCACTATGACCTTTGAATTGGTTGTGGAGCTCATCAAGCATTGAAACTTAGTGTTGATCTAATAGTTCTACTGCAGTCATATCATTATGTCAGTAAATTAAGTCAGTATTTTAGCTCCAAATAGTATTACTCATTTTGAAAACTAAAAATTTTGAGCGGCAAAAAAGTTTTTAATAGTTTTTTTTGGGTACGTTAGATTAAAACGATCTGAGTTGTCAATAGTTTAAGACATTTTGAGATAACGTTGTCTGTTAGATGATGTTTTTTTTTTGTTAGCAAATTATCTGAACCAATCTTTATCTCTAAAATTTAAAATTGTTCTGTTTTATTATATAGATTTGATATTCTATCTTTAATTAAAATATTTTTTTGTGTAAGTATAATATTTTAAATTTATTTTGTAGATGGTTAATTGAGAAAAAAATTGGCCCCAAGCACTGTCCAGTCTCCTCTTGAGGTTCTGCAACCCCCCCTCCCTCCTCCGCAACGTGGCGGGGGTATCAAAAGCGGGCATGGTTGGAGCATGTGGCTCTGGAATTGCGTCGACTTAGATTTTTTTTTTTCAATGATTAAAAATATTTGAGTTAATTTAAGTACAACTCAAATAATTTTTTAATTGATTTAATCAAAGACAAACTATTTGCGATGGAATTAAAATATTTATGAAAAAATAAATTTCTCATAATTTGACTCTAAAAAATTTTTAAAATTTAAATTTTAAATATTTAAATTTATAATTCGTCTCTATTACCATTTCAATTTCACCCTGCACTTCTAAATTTCATTTTTTAAGTCTGTCTAAGATTGTTTGCCAGTGCAATCCAACTTTGTTCCATATCTGCCAAAGGAATTGTCGTTTCTTTTTCTTACACCATCCAATGTCATATATTTTTCTCTCTGAATCTCACACTAAATCTCCTTTCTATGTTACCAAAATTTGATCACTATGTTAGTTTAGTTGTATTGTATACTTACTGTTGGCAGCAAAAACAAAAATGTCATTTGCACGGGATAATTCTTGCAATCAGTTGGAGGCAGCGGTCGTGTGACCGGTGAAACCTGAAACAAACACAAGGTTAGGAAAAGGGGGGTCAGGCGTCTGCCCGGCTTATCCCCTCCGAAGCTTAAGTCAGTAAGGATGGGAGGATCAAGCTCAATTCAGTGTGTTTTTTTGTTTGATTTTTCGTACATTTGTTCACGTTTCTGAAGGGTATTTATACTTGGACTTGAAATGACTACTCTGACACGGAGGTCATCTCAGCATTTAATGCTCTTCAGACTTACCCATGTGCAATGATTGATTTTCTCTTGGATTTTCGTGTCATTAATGCACGGCGGGTAAGACCAGTACTCGGGGCCACGCCGAGAACTACCTGCCACCTCCGAGTACTTGAGTGCCTACGACCGGCGTCTGATACCTACTTCATAGCAGTCGGGGTCTAGGGGCTATCACCCCTAGTTCTGTGCTCGACGTCATAGCCATTATGCACCTCACTCATGGTCGTCAGTTTTGGTCTTCGAGGGTGCAGAGGCTCATTAAATGCTCTGCCAGACTCGCTCACATCTCCATAAATGCTGGGTCACATCGTATTAATTGCGTGTCAGAGGTAGTACTCGGCTTTGTGGAAATATTTCTCCTCGGCTTCACCATTCGGCTTCCTTACCCTTCTCGGTTTCACTACTCGGCTGTTAATCATCCACGCTTGTACACCTGTCACTTTAGGGGTCGTCGAGTAGCCTCGAGTCCCTTCAACTGCCCCCAAGCCTCCACCCTTTTTGCGGAGTGGGACAAATGGCGCAAGGAGAGTGAAGGCTTACTGAATACGCTCATTTAATGAAGGACGGTTACTTGCACATCTTGAGCCGCCCTTTTCAAATCCTGTAATGATGAATGTCTTCTCGATTCCCGCTCTCTCATCTGCCTATAAATAGGGGAAGTTTTGGCCATTTGAGAACTTTGCAATTCCGAATTTTCCTCAAGCAATCAGCTCCCGAGCATAACCTGTTCTCTCCTCCAAGAACTCCTTCGTGAAGAACTGCCCTATAAGTACACTCCTCACCCTGTCTTTCTCTTCTCTTCCTCTTCCCCTATCTTGACTCATGGCCAACGATTGTAGAGGTGAGGTAAGGGACCCCCAACCATCCAGAACCTGTAAGCTAAAGAAGACCATGGTGAATGAGGACAACATAGATGCCTTTAGAGCCAAATACCAGATCCCTGAGCAAGTATTCACCTTCCCTTTCCACCCCACCCGTCACAATAGGGACCAAGGGTGTGTAGAAATGATGTCTTTTTATACCAAAGCCATCATGGAAGGGGGGCTGACCTTCCCCCTCCCTCCCCTCGTGCTGAAGCAATTAATGTAGATGAAGTTGTTCCCCCTATAGTGCGGGGTGAACTTCTTTAGGATAGTCATGGGTGTCATTGCCATTAATACTCGGCTTAGGGTAGACTTGGGGGTGGATGAGATTCTATTTCACTATGATCTAAGGCTAGTCGCTGGGGGAAGATGCTACCTCAAAACCAGGGACCCCTCAATGTACCTGGTCACGCACATGTCAGACTCGAACAAGGGGTACTTTGACGATCTGGTCATGCTCGGCGGAAGCTAGGAGAAGGGGACAGGGCCCGAGTATGACGGATTGTACTGCCCCAAAGTACCGATAGATGAAGGTGTGTTGTGTACCAACTGAGATTCTATTCGGCATATTATAACTTCAGTTTCTAACCTTGTTTTTCTTTTTTGTAGAAGAATATCGGCGTGACTCTACCCAGCCTTTGAGGTCACAGGTCAAATTTAACGACCTGTTGAAGGTTTGGTCCTCCAATGCCTCCAACGAGTTTGCCCGAGCAGCTCACGTCCTACTCGGCTACACCCCGTCTTACAGCTGATTCTCCCAGATCCCTCTGCCTTTTGACCCTAGACGCTGGGAGGACAATTTTTCATCAGAGGCAGATGCCGAGAGAACTCCTTCACCCGCACCTTCTCCTCCAGCAGAAATGTTCAACCTTCCACCTCTTTCCGTCGTCGACATGGAAGTCGCCGCTGCTCGGCGAAGAAACAGGCTCTCGGGACTAGGAGGGTTCCCTAGCACGGGCACAATTATTCCCTCACCACCCGTGCCAAGCTTGGATGCTCCCCCTCCTCCTCCTCATCATCAACAAACCGGGCGCTCCATTGCCCCTTTGTCAACAAACCCTCCAGCTCCCCTCCCCGAAATTCAAACAAGGGGAAAAAAACCTCGGGACCCCGAGGTACAAGAAGAGAGCCGACCCTCAGAGGAGCGCCGACAGAAACACCGTCATGATGCACCGGGGCTATCCACCCCCACTAAGTGGATGGCCAAGGCTAACACCCGAAGGGGACGCCCGGTACTGGAGACCGACTCTATCATCTGCAACCAAGAGGTAGTGTTCGCCGTGGCAGGGACTTTCTAGTTCGCGACCGACATGAGCGTTCATGAGAGCCTGCCCAACAACCGGCTCCTCCTAAGTGCTCTTCAGAGCAACATGGTGGTAAGTAAAGCCCCTTCAACTCCGCTCCGTGTTCCCTTCGTTTCTCTAACTCGTTTCGTACTTTCTTTCCAGGTCTGTCAGCAGATGGGGTCATCATCAACTATTTTTGGGAGTACAAGCAGGCGGCAATGAACGCCGACCGGGCCTTGAAGGCCAAGGATGAGTTCATAAAGGGGGTAGAGGCGACTCTGGCCGACCAGACCAAGCACATAGCCGAGCTTATCCGTCAGCGCGACGCCGTGGATGCTAAGTTGCAAAAGGTGAAGACGAGCAAGGCGGGGGCGGTCAAGAAGGTTGAAGAGTATGAGCTCAGGGTCTCCGCAATCGACAAAAGAGTCCAGGAGTCCGAGGGCATCATCAAGGACTTAACTGCCCGGGTGGATGTCCTGACGACGGAGAAGGCGGGGGAGGAGGAGAGGCTACAAATCAAGTGCCACCGGGTCTGGCTGGAGACCCAAGACCAGATGGTCCCCGCCTTTGAGGAGGCCAAGGCTACAGCCTATCGGGATGGCTGGGTGGCGGCCTTGCACGTTGCCCTGGTGAACCCGACTGACAAACTCTTCAAGAGGCATAGCACTCTTAGGGGGACTGAGGCCTAGGTCCTTCCTAAAGTGCAACCAAACACAAGGCGGGCGAAGCGACCGAGGGAACCCGTGCGGCCATTACAGTTAGTGATGAATCTGACAGCCTTTTCCCCGTCATCGCTGAGCGTGACCCTGATCTGCCCCCTTCGCTGGTTGAAGATCTTACAACTCATGAGGCGAGGTGAACCCGGCGGAAGGCTCCCTGCTTGTCTCTATCCCCACTCTCTTCTCTCTTTTTTTTATAAGTTATTGGGGACGCAAAGCCCCATTATGAATTGTAATGAAATTTATGATTTATTCTCCTAGTCCTTGAAATGCAAACATAATTTACCTTCACGCCGTCATTCCTTCCGTACACGTGCTCTTTCGCCTTTTCTCTTGTAATCATTAGCTAGTTTCTAACCATGTTGTTTAGGAAGTGAACCATAAGTGTCCAAGTACCTAAGGCAACGAGGCTTCATGTACCCATCGGGGCCGAGATACGGACCCGCTAGTATGTTACCATAAGTGAAATAATGCAGCAAAGCTTCGCGTACCCATCAGGGCCGAGATAAGGACCCATTAATACGTAATCATAAGTGAAATAACTAAGGCAGCAAGGCTTCACGTACCCATTGAGGCCGAGATACGGGCCTGTTAATACGTAATTGTAAAAAATGATAAAGGCATCAAGGGCTTTCACGCACTCATCGGGGCCGAGGTATGGACATCCTAGTTCTGACGTGATCCCCACATTCCAAGATCCTTTGGAACGACTCCAAAATCTCTCCCACGAACGTGGTGCGATCATCGCACCGTGGATGAAAAACGAGCAAATCCTTTAACTACTGATCTTCGTAACGCTGTCACCAACCTCTTTCTGGGGTGGCGACCTTAACGTCCGAGGGGTCATTTTCGTGCTGCCTAGAAAGGTACCTCATTTAAAGGGTCATTTTCCATTCGGGAGGCATGCCCCTGTCACCCAGTTGAACACGGGAGTCTCTTGGGCCCTCTCGCAAGGGTTGTGCCCTAGTGACCGAGATCCAATCTCGTACTATTGTTCCAGGGGTCTTATTCTCCTCGGAGCGTTGCCCCTAGTGACTGAGAGCTCGTCTCGTGCTGATTTTGTGAACGTTGCTCCGGGGGCGGAGTTTTACACCCCTCGGGACCTTGCCCCTAGCGACAGAGAGCTCGTCTCGTGCTGGTTTTAAGGGCGTTGCTCCGGGGATGGAGTCTTGCACCCCTCGGGACCTTGCCCCTAGCGATCGATAGCTCGTCTCATGCTGGTTTTGAGGGTGTTGCTCCGGGGATGGAGTCTTGCACCCCTCGGGACCTTGCCCCTAGCGACCGAGAGCTCGTCTCGTGCTGATTTTAAGGGCGTTGCTCCAGAGATGAAGTCTTACACCCCTCGGGACCTTGCCCCTAGCGACCGAGAGCTCGTCTCATGCTGATTTTGAGAGCGTTGGCAATCAAAATAACTCGGATCAACAGAAATATCTTTTCAAGTTTGATATATTCCAAGGTCATTTTACATCGTTGCCATTCATATCCTGCAACCTATAAGCGCCGGTGCCTCCTACGACGATTATTTTGTAAGGGCCTTCCCAATTGGGCCCGAGCTTTTCTTCAATGGGCTCTCGAGCCGTGCCAACAACCCGTCTAAGCACCAGGTATCCTACTTTGATGTCTCTAGTTCGGACCTTTCTCTGATGCTGTCTTAATAGCTCCCCTTGGTATTTGGCTAGCTTGATGGATGTCAGTTCTCTCCTTTCCTCGGCTAAGTCGAGATCTTTTGCAAGCATCTGGTCATTGTTTCCTAAATCAAACGCTTGGCTCCGGATCGTCGGGATTCCTACCTCCAATGGAATGACGACCTCCATACCAAATGTCAGGGCGAACGGCGTTTCCCCTGTTGAAGTTCTCGGTGTGGTTCTGTAAGCCCATAGCACGTTGAGCAATTCCTCAGTCCACCTTCCTTTCGCCTTCTATACCAAATGTCAGGGCGAACTAAGTGCCGTTGTCCAAGACGATGGCCCTAGGAATCCCGAACCGGGTGATTATGTTTTGCCATACGAATTTTTGTCTCGGTATCTCAGATACGACTCAGGGGCTCGGCTTCAATCCACTTGGTGAAATAATCTATAGCCACCAATAGGAATTTCATGCCTAAAAGGGCCTTTGGGAGTGGGCCTACAATATCTATTCCCCATTGAGAGAGCGGTCATGGGCTAGTCAACGAATTCAGGTCTTCTGCCGGCTGTCTGATGATGGGAGCGAATTTCTGACACTTATCGCATTTTTTAACGTACTTCTTTGCGTCTTTTTGCAAGTAGGGCCACCAATATTCTTGCGTCATTGCTCGATGCGCAAGGGATCTGTCTCCTGTGTGACTTCCGCACACGCCCTCATGGATCTCGTAGAGTAAGGGTCCCACTTTGTCCTCGGGGACACAAAGCAAATAGGGTCCCGAGAAGGATTTCCTGTATAGTTTATGATCGGCGGACACCCAGAACCTGGGAGCCTTCATCCTGATCTTCCTTGCTTCCTTGGCATCCTAGGGGAGTGCACCATTCATTAGGTATGCAATAATAGGTTCCATCCAGCCCGAGGGAGTTGACGACATCTCTATCAGCAACACTTGCTCGCTAACTACTACTTCTATGCTTGGTTTTTCCTGGTTTTCAACAATGATACGCCGAGTTATCTCAGAGGCCAATGCCGAGGCCAAGGAAGCTAAGGCATCCGCGTGGTTGTTCTGATCCCTGAAAATCTGAGAAACTTCTACCTTCTCTAATTTCTCTATCTTGGATTTCGCCTTTTGATAGTACTCCTTCATCCTAACATCTCGAACCTCGAAATCCCCATTGATCTGGTTCACCACTAACTGGGAGTCACAGAAAACCTGCAGGTGTCGGATCCCGACCGAGTAGGCTGCATCAAGCCCTACCAACAGTGCCTCATACTCGGCCTCGTTATTGGACGTTTTGAACCCCAATCTGATAGCTCGCTCTATTGTGAATCCTTCTGAATTAGCCAGTACCACCCCTACTCTTGCCCCTCTTGCATTCGAGGAACCATCGACGTGAAGACTCCAGATTCCAGAAGTATCGACCTTCGTTGGGGACTCGGGCGCAGAGAACTCGGCCACGAAATCAGCGAGGATCTGTCCCTCGATTGAAGTACAAAGTTTGTACGTTATATCGAATTCTCCGAGCTCTACGGCCCACTTGGCGATCCTTCCTGATAAATCGGCTCTTTGCAGAATGGGCCTAAGGGGGTGGTCGGTCAATCCTTCTATGGTGTGCGCCTAAAAATAATGTTTGACCTTCCTCGCCGAGATGACTAAGGTCAAGGCCAATTTCTCCATTGGCAAGTATCTTGTCTCTGCGTCGAGGAGGGACTTGCTCACCAAGTAGATGGGCCTCTGCGCCCCTTCGTGCTCCCTTACCAGAGCACCACTGACAGCTTCCTCTGAAACGGACAAGTACAGGTAGAGAGTCTCCCTTGCTGCTGGTACAGACAAAGTCGGGGGACGCTTAAGATATTCCTTAATCCCTTCGAGTGCCAGGTCACAGTCCTCGTCCCAGACACCCTTCGCCGCCCCCCTAAGCTTGACAAAAAAATGATTTGCACCTATTAGAGGACTTGGAAATAAATCGGTTGAGGGTGGCAAGCATGCCAGTCAACTTCTGGACATCTTTCATAGTCCTCGGCGCCTGAATGTTTTGCACTGCTTGAATCTGCTCGGGGTTGGCCTCAATGTCCCTATGTGTCACCAAGTATCCCAAAAACTTCCCCGAGCTTATTTCGAATGCGCACTTCGAGGCATTGAGCTTGAGACCGTAGCGCCGAAGTATGGAGAACGAGGCGTCGAGGTCATCAACATGATTGGCGCCTTCCCTACTTTTGACTAGCATATCATCAATGTACACCTCCATGGTTATGTCGAGTAAGGGTTTGAACATCTTGTTCATCAGACGTTGGTAAGTGGCCCTCGCGTTTTTCAGCCCAAACGACATTACCGTGTAACAATATATTCCTCAGGGCATAATGAAAGTCGTTTTCTCTCGGCCAGACTCCTCCAACGGGATTTGATGATAGCCTGCCCGGGCATCCATGAAGGTTATGCATTTGTGACCCGTAGTTGCATCCACCAGTTGATCCACCTTAGGAAGCGGGTATCCGTCTTTAGGACATGCTTTGTTCAAATTGGTGAAGTCCACGCACACTCGCCACTGTCCCTCCTTCTTCTTGGCGCACACTGTATTGGATAACCACTCGGGGAACTGGACCTCCCGAATCGAACATGTATCTAACAACTTGTCTACCTCTTCGTCTACGGCCTTTGCGTGATGCGGAGCTGTCCTGCGGACCTTTTATTTCACCGGATTGAAGCTTGGATCAACATAGAGACGATGGGTCATCACATCAGGACTGATCCCTGTCATGTCGGCCTGTGTCCAGGCGAAGACGTTGGAGTTTAGGTGTAGGAAAGACGACATTTCTGCCCGCTCATCATCGTCCATTGAGGATCCTATCAAAAAGTACCTTGGTTCATCATCGGACTTCAGGAGAACTTTAATTAGTGGTTCAATGGAACGGTCTGTTGGATCCACCGCTAGGTCATCTACCCCAAGCCGATCGAACTGTGATTGCTATTTAGCCACCACCTCCTCGGGGTCGTAATCTCCCAGCCAGGCACCGAGCCCTGTCCTCATGGCTGCATCGAAACAGTTTTTTGCAGCCAATTGGTCCCCCCGAATTTTCATGACGCCGCGCAGGGTGGGGAACTTCACTTTCTAATGATAACTGGAGTGAAATGCCCTCATAACATGTAACCAGGTCCTCCCCATTATGGCGTTGTACTTGGAATCGGAGTCAATCACCAAAAATTCTACCGAAATTAAAACAACCGCCACCCATACCATCAACGTGATCTTGCCGAGCGGGAGGGCACTAGAGCCATTGAAACCGATGAAGGGTGTCTGAACGGGCTTCAAATCTGCTCGGGTCAAGCCCATCTTCCGGAAGAGGTCGTTATACATCACTTCGGACGAACTTTTCGAATCTATCAATATCCTCCTTACATCAAACTTGCCAATCCGCAATGTGATCACAAGCACATCATCATGTCGCAGGGCCACTCCAGCTAAGTCGGTCTCGGAGAAACTGATGACCTCGCTACCCTGCCGAGGCCTCTTAGCGGGCTGCTCTTCCCATTCACCCTCTCCGACCTTTAGCACCTGTGAGACTTGCTTGCGCTCGACTCAAAGAACGTTATAGGATGATCTTTCGGTTGTACAGGCATGTATAACGTTGATTACATTGACGACCTCTCGGGGTGGCGCTGCCTTTTCCTCCTCAGTCCTTCGGCGGGGCCTCTGGTCAATGAACTTCCCAAGATGGCCCTGTCGGACCAATTGCTCGAGGAAGGACTTGTACGTCCTGCAGTCTTCAGTCATGTGGCCCACGTCTTTATGGTAGGAACATCGGGTCGTCTGATCCATTGTGGTCGGGTCCCCTAGCATTTCGGAGGCCACCTGAAATACGGTCGGTCCTGTATTTTTCTCAGCATCCTATAAATAGGTTCTTTAAAAATCATGTGGACTCCCTAGTAGGACATTCAGTTTGGCGGCGCGGCAGGTAAGCTTCTCCCTGTCGGTTGGTCTCTATCCCTCTTTTTCTGCACCGACCCATGGTCTCTACCTCTTTTGTTTTCGGGGTCGACGGTCTCTTCCTCAACTAGTGCGTACTTGTATATTAGCACCATTAGGTCCTTCATGTCCTTAGGAACCTTTTTGGTCAGGGACTTATAGAGGCTAGTGTCTCGAGATAGCCCCAGCCGAAAGGACGCCGCTGTCATCGCCTCCGAGCACGCGTTCGCCTCATTAACCTCCTCCCAGTACCGTATTACATACTGCCGGAGGGATTCTCCATTTTTCCGCCTAAGTTTCAGTAGGGCGCCAATGTCTTTCGGCCTCTTGGTGCTAGTAATAAATCAAGCTTTGAAGAGCTCCGTCATTTGCTTCCAAGACTTGATGCTCTCTAGGGCCAAACTCTCATACCACTTCATAGCGGTGTCCCCCAGACTCATGGGGAACACTCGGCACAACACCCTCTGATCGGTATCATAAATCGACATTAGTTGCCTAAAATACCAAATGTGGCTCTCAGGATCAGTCCTCCCGTCATATACCTTGAATCGGGAGACCGCGAATTTCTTCGGCATTTCGGTTTCCCTGATAGATTTCACAAAAAGGGACGAGATCTGCTCTTCATCATCCCCCCTAAGCTGTTGTTCCTAGTGCCCGCCGACGGGACGCGCCTGGGAGTACCCCGCTCCTCCAGGCCTGCTAGCGATGGATTCCGCCTAAGACTCCATCTTGACATCCCGAGGAATCTCACGGCGGAGGTCCCACTGCGAAAGGCCTGTTCCGTGGTGACCTGCCGCGGACCTTTCAGTGGTTGCGCGCTTTTTTCAGCTACACGGATCTTGTCTCTCAGTCGAGCGTTCGCGCCAGTTCCCCTCGGGGGGCCTCCTGCCCCGCTCTCCTGGACTCCCCTCGGTCGGGACTTTGGCCCCCCGCTTCTCGGGTACGCCAACTCATATTCGCTGACTGCTCGAACTCTTCGAGCCTACGCTTTACCTTGGCGTTGTCTGCCTCGAGTTCCTTGATACGCTTCTCCATACGTCGCTTCATCATTTCCACGATGTCACGAGCTGAGGGGCCTTGCCCCCTGGACCCTGATCCACTGGGAACGTTCGTTGCGAGGAACGGTCACCCCCCACTGACCAATTCACTGGGCCAAACTTTGTGACCACTGGGAGGCGGGTAGCCTCTACGTTCCTCATGCGTAAACCCCCTACCCCATCACCTTGGGATCGTGTGTTCACCATGATGCAACCGCTACGAAGAAAAGGTTTTGGATTCCCACAGACGGCGCCAAATTACACGGGATAATTCCTGCAATCAGTTGGAGGCAGCGGTCATGTGACTGGTGAAACCTGAAACAACCACAAGGTTAGGAAAAGGGGGGTCAGGCGTCTGCCTGGCTTATCCCATCCGAAGCTTAAGTCAGTAAGGATGGGAGGATCAAGCTCAATTTAGTGTATTTTTTGGTTTGATTTTTTGTACCTTTGTTCACGTTTCTGAAGGGTATTTATACCTGGACTTGAAATGACTACTCTGACACGAAGGTCATCTCAGTATTTAATGCTTTTCAGACTTACCCATGCGCAATGATTGATTTTCTCCTAGATTCCCGTGTCATTAATGCTCGGTGGGTGAGACCAGTCCTCGAGGCTACCCCGATAACTCCCTGCCACCTCCGAGTACTTGAGTACCTACGAAAGGCGTCTGATACCTACTTCATAGCAGTCGGCGTCTAGGGGCTATCACCCCTAGTTCTGTGCTCGGCGTCATAGCCATTAATGCACCTCACTCATGGTCGTCAGTTTTGGTCTTCGAGGGTGCAGAGGCTCATTAAATGCTCTGCCAGACTC
>CM042190.1:26871014-26894742 GCA_023539305.1 Ilex asprella
AGGGCAATGCACTTGCGCGCGGGTCTTTCCCTATTATTTTTTCTTCCTTGATCCTTATGTGATTTTCAAATGGTTAGGTTTAAAGAATCGTCCCAAAATAGTCATATTTTCTATTTCATTGCATCCTTCATCCTCTTTATTTTCCACTCTCAGCCAACACTATGCTCAATGTGCTTTTTGTGTAGAAGTGCTAGTGAATCATATGTTTTTTGAGTGTGACTATTCTTCCAAAGTTCGCAAGTTCATTATGCACTAGAGTAATCAACAAGAATAGAAAAACACACAATGGTCTAAATTGATTGAAGGGACAATACAACGATGGAAAAGTTAGGAAGAAAAAGGTGATAATTATCGTAAAAATTAGTCTAATATCTCTCCTATAATTTACTATAGACTTTAGTGTGGAGGAAAAATAATGGAAGGATGTTTAGAAATCGAAGTACTAATTCTACTTAAACTATTCGAGATAGTCAAATAGACAATGAGGGATACGTCTATATCCTTGAAAGTTCCAGTCCGCTTTTGAGATACTGAAGCTAGAAAATATCTCATTTGTTGCAAGTGATGCTTGCATTTTTTTTTCTTATTTATTTATTTTGTACTAGTGGGCATTGTACACGATTACCCCATGTGTGTCGCTGTGAAGAAATGAAACGGATCCTCTGCGATTCCAAAAGAAAAATAGTTAATGTTGTTTTGTCGAAACGACATCTTTTGACTTGTTTTTCTTTCTTTTCCCCCCCATCAAATGGCATCGTTTGAATAAGACGTGAACAATACATTAGACCCCTATTCAAACAAAAACCTCCAAGGCATAAATCAGTTCTCCCAAAAACGTTGAAGACCCAAAACGTCTAGGGCCCTTGGCCTCAAAAAATTCAAAGACTCTATCATCGTTGTTGACGCCTATAAGCTGCTTTGTTGTTCAATTTGATTCACAATCGAATTGCCTTATCAGCATAGGATGAGATATAAGTGAAGGATGTGCAATTAGGGCAAAAAAATTTATGTTTGAAGTTGCTCAAATTTGGATTTAGGGCAAAAAAGTTCTTCTCCACATACGGGTAAGATTTCACATAATGAAATATTAAATAAAAATTAACCTACATAATATTCTATTTGCATTGTGCATGTGTATCCATATATACATAAATATATGTACATATATACACAAATTCATAAGATCTCCTATCCTTGCCTCTGTGTGGAAAGAGCGAAAGATTATAGAGATTGGGAGAGGGTTAATAGTGTGCAACAAAGAACGAAGAATGATGCCATTTGATGTATTGTTTACGTCTTATTCAAATGGTGTCGTTTGATGTTTAAAAAAAAAAACAAGTTAAAAGAGTATTGTTTCAATCGAGCAATAAGATTCATTTAAATTTTTAAAGAAAAACAATGACAAATCTATAATATAGAACATGATAGGTTTAATAAACCTATCAGACTGTCTTAAATAAACTCATTCAACGACCACCAACATCATTTTTGAAATCATGCACATTCATTTATTTCAGTAGGTAGAAAGTAATTTGTTGAACAGCTCTGGCTTATCAAAATGGTTACTATAATTGGACCTTGGGTCACGATTCGGGTCAAAGCGTCTACCTGGATAGTACAAAGAAACGAAACGGTACCGTTTTAAGCTGTTTAACTTACTACTGCCACGTAAACATCCACGGTTGGCACCCAGACGTGAGGCGCCAGACCTAGATTGCCCATATCTATCAATTAAATTCATCAACAAACGAATCATCTCACTCTCTCTCTGCGCCCCTCCGCTCTCTCTCGATTTCTAGGCCAATTTCTAGGGTTTTTGTATTAGATTTCATCTCAGAACCATCAGAGTTCTGTTAATCTATTGCTTTGTTTATACATATATTTAAGCATGAGAACTCGAAATACCGAAACGACAAAATCGACAACAACCCCAAAGAAGACACCACCGGCCAGGAAAGCTGCCTCCAAAGCTCCTCCGGCCACAACCGAATCAGGGCCTGAATCGGCGGTGACACCGAAGTCCGCTGAGACGAAGCGTGCCTCGGCCACCAGAGCGAAGCAAGCGAAGGTTAACGAGCCCATCACACCCAATCCCAGCACTGAATCTAAGCCTGAACCTGCCGGTATGTATAGTTCCCCTTCAATCCAAGAATAAGGTTTTCATGTCTCGATATATCTATGTTACATTGTTATCTAATTATGGTAATTATTGATGTAGTAACAAGATATACATGATTTGTGTATGTGTATTTATGATACAAGAACATGAAATTTGATAAATTACTTTAACCCGTGATTGATATGGTCCTGGATGATACATTATTTTTTTTAATTTTAATTTTCTTGTGGCATATTATCACTCTATTAGGTTATTGCTTTTTGCTATATACAAAGCAATATGATCTGGTATATTGTAAATGGTGTTGACAATTTACATTTTACAATTGTGCTTACTCTCAGAGGGGCATAGTCAAGCACTAGTAAGATACTTCTATATATATACCTTATGTATGCATATATTGACTGTCTCATATTAATTATTGTTATCTGATGGGTAGGTGATGAAGAAAAAGTGTTAGCTGATGCAGTTCAACCGGAAAGAAAAGCAGCGTCAGGCACTAAAACAACTAGAAAGGTTGTAAAGAGAATAGTAGTGAGGAAAAAAAACCCGGCTTCAGCTGGAGCTGCTTCTAAACAGGCTTCTAAATCAGGGGAATCTGGACAGATAAATGTTGAAGAATCCACAAATAAGAAAGAGGAAGAGAGTACAAAGGATGCAGAATCTGCAAAGAAGGAAGAGCTGGTTCCTCTGAATGTTGAAGAATCCGCTAAAAAGGAAGAACATGCTGTTGAAAATGTTGAGGGATCCACAAGGGAGGATCTTAATGTTGCAAATTTTGAAGAACCCACAGAGAAAGAAGAAGCAGCCAGTGAGTTGCCGCAGCCTTCACATGGAAATCTTGGGAAATCCCTACAACCGGAGGATGCTGTTGCTATGGATGTGGTGAAATCATCAGAGAATCAAGAACCCAGTTTGGGAAAGGGGGAGGTGACGGAAGAAGTGGAAGAGGAGGCCAAAATTGTTGAGGATAACATGGAGCCCAATGACGAGTATATTGAAATGGAGGAAGATGCTAAAAATAAGTTGAAAGGAGAAGATGCTCAACTAGAAGAGGGTTTGCATAGTAACGAGAAAATGGAGGATGTGCACATTGGTGAGACAATGGAAGAATATAGTGATGAAGAGGTTCATGAAGAATCTGGTGTGCAGGAGTTTGCGGAGGATGATGTGATGGAGCATGGTGAAGAAGGTGAGACCCTGGACGAGGAGCATGCACAATTAAATGCTGCTGCAAAAGAACGTAAGATTAAGAAGGAGTTAGAGATATTTGTGGGTGGGTTGGATCGTGATGCTGTGGAAGAAGATGTTAAAAAGGTGTTTGAGAACGTTGGGGTGGTAGTTGATGTACGACTGCACAAGGATCCCTCAAGTAATAAGAATAAGGGGTATGCATTTGTGAAGTTTGCAACCAAGGAGCAAGCCAGTCGTGCTTTGTCAGAAATGAAAAACCCTGTTGTACGAATCTTTTCCATGTCAATTTTGGATTATATATATGTGTACTTTAAATATTATTCTGATTATGCTGAAATCATAGATATGTGGGAAGCGCTGTGGGACTGCACCAAGTGAGGACAATGACACACTGTTCTTGGGGAATATTTGCAATACATGGACAAAAGAAGCTGTAAGATTGTTTTAATTTATTTTTTTTATACAATTTCTCCTAGGATTGTTTTCTTCTTACAGTTGTAGTCCGATGACAGATAAGACAAAAACTGAGGGATTATGGTATAGAAGGTGTTGAAAACATTACGCTGGTTGCAGATGCCCAGCATGAAGGGTTGAGTCGTGGTTTTGCCTTCCTTGAATTTCCTTGCCATGCCGATGCCATGCTTGCATATAAGAGACTTCAAAAGCCTGACGTTGTTTTTGGCCATCATGAGAGAACTGCAAAAGTAGCTTTTGCTGAACCTCTGCGCGAGCCGGATCCGGAGGTCATGGCCCAGGTTAAGTCAGTATTTGTTGATGGGCTCCCTCCTCATTGGGATGAAGACCGTGTTAGAGAGAAATTCAAAGACTATGGAGAGATTGAGCGTATTATGCTGGCCAGGAACATGTCGACTGCCAAGAGGAAGGATTTTGGATTTGTTGACTTCACTACTCATGAGGCGGCTGTTGCTTGCATTGATGAAATAAATAACTTGGAGTTTGGTGATGGAAACTTAAAGGTGTTCTTTTATTTTTTCGCAATGCTAACATACTCCTATGTTTATATGACTTGTCAACCACAAAAAATTGGGGTTACAGGTCGTGTTTAGCTTATTGGGTTCATGTGATTTTTGATGAATTACCTTGACTAGTTGGTCTCAGGGACTTATAAGTTACAGTGGTAATGTATGGTTTAAATTACTCTTTTGGCCTTTACATTTTGTCATATTTCGATCATCAATTTTATACACAAGTAAAATTAACCCAAATAAACCCGAACAACCCAAATAATTTTGGCCCTGCATCACTATGTACACATTAACCCCAATATTTTGGCTTGATATTGGTATTTTTGTTGGATGTGACATTAACCGAATGAATAATGTTGTTTCATGTTTCTAGACTAAAGTGAAGGCACGACTTTCAAATCCTTTACCTAAAATCCAAGCTGTGAAAGGTGGAATGTGCGGTGGGTTCCGTATTGGTCATGGCAGCAGTGGAAATTTTCCAAAATTTGGTATATGTGCTAGTTTTTGCATCTTCAGATTTCAATATTATCTTGCACTGTTATTATATAGCATCATCTATTTCTCACAGGGAGAGGCTTTGGAAGAGGTGGGCAGCCCTTCAACCGACCAAACTTTCAACGAGGAAGGGGTTTCTATCAACGTGGGCGCAGCCAGGCTGGCAGAATGGGTTTTGCCAATGAACCGGATCATGATAGCCCGTACCCTTCATTTCATGGAAGGCAAAACTTTGGACGAGGTTATTAATTAAACTTATTGTATGTTTTTTTGTGGCTCTTGTTTTTGTTAGCATCAGAGCAAATGAATTTGTACATGGTTTTGTAATTTGTGTGGGCGTGTAGTGTGGCTAGCTGCCATTACTGATCTTTGATATATCCTGCCACATAAGCAGGAAGGTGGGGGCCTTTCAGGGGTGCTCATCAAGCATCTGGTGGAGGTGCTTTGCCTGCAAGAACTAACCTTGATAGACACAGGCATGGGGCCACTGATAGAGGCCATGGCGATCCTGTTTCGTTTAGAAGACAACCTTTTCATCCGGAAGAAGGATTGAACAGACCTTACGGCGGAAGGCACTTTGATGAGCCTTATTTTTATGATGACGCTGCACATGGGATGAAGCGGCCATATTTTATGACAGTATGCCGCTTTTAAATTGATGTTTTTTCTTCTCATGGCAAAAATGTAATATGAAATAAGATGAGTTGAAATGCTTATGTGGTATCACTTAATTCTTTGATTTTTTTTGGATTTTAGGACCAGGATCCGGATTACACGGAGCCTAGCAGACTTCGCCCTCGGTTTGATTATTCTGATCAATCAGTCGCATTCCGTGGAACTCGTTCCCGAGGTATGGATTTTTGTGTGCAGTTTTTCTGTTTGTATTTGGCCTTTTTTTGTATGATCAATTGTCCTGTCAGATTGCTCATGCTTATATGTTTTTTTTTTGAGTTAGAAACTTTTGGAGCTGGCTCTAGTCTTTATTCACAAGATTGCTATGGCTCTGATGTGAGTAATCTTGGTTGGGTTTATCTCAATTGAAATTTCACATTTTACTACACTCATGCATGGTGATATTTACCTTTCATATAATGCTACAGCGTGGTGGAGGCCCATATTCATCCTTTTACGGTGGCGATCGCCCGTATGGGGGTGGCTATTACTATTAGGCTTGAAAACCATCTGGTAATACAATGCTCAGCAATTTTGATTCCTACTTCTTTCTGACATTAATTTGATAGTGTTACGAATGTTTATCACTTACATGTTTCAGGTGGACTTGAGGAGGTAGGATGCATTCTGCTCGATGATGGAATATGGTCTTTTTTGCACGAGAGGGAACCAGAATTAGTTTCTTTAGTTCCTTCTTTCTTTATCGTTTTCTGTTTGTTCTTATTATCAAGTCGTTCCTCCATCTGTTGTGTTATCTACCCTCCTTTGCTTCTATGTTCTCTTTGTCAAATTTTCAGACGTTACAAGTTTTGTGTGTCTAGTCTAGGTTGTGCCTCCTTAAGGACCTTATTATAAATCCCAATATTACATTGTAAGGTGGATTTATGGATCGAGGCCAACTATTTTGCTTTGGGTAGGAGCAATTTGAGGACATTGGATATGGGCTGTTGATGGGAATTGCAAAAGGATGCCTTCCTCCTTTTGGTTATAATTATTCTGGATTAAGTGCATGTTTGATCCTTTATTTTGAAGCTTAAAGGATAGTTTTGGGTGTCTATTTTTCTTCTGGAAGTGAAAATTTTCAGATCCAAGGTTTTTCATGTTAATGATGTAGATGGTGGAAGTGGCAAATTTTTATGCAAGAATGAGGCTTGTTGAGGTTACCTTGACAGTTTTTGTAGAGAGATACATAAGTTCCAAAATTGCAACTTTAAGAGTGAGATTCATTTAATGGTGAGATCCTGAACTTGAAGACATTTGAAGTATGTGATGGTTCCTTTTTGATATTTTTGTGGTCCTGTTTGAGTAAATACAAGGGGCAGTGACGTTGGTGCTGACTTCATTTGTATTGCAGTCAAATCAATCATGGTTTAGGAGCAATTTTACTTTATCTATTTGACCCAGGGAGTCCAACTTAGTTTTTTGTGAACAATTTTTGTGGTCACTTAAGTAAATTTTTGAGGATTATTGATGTTAGTGTTGGCCTCACTCGTAAACAAATAATGTAAATTATAACTGAGGAGCTTCTCTGCCAAACACTCTTGCTGCATACCAGTCTTCTCTAATTGAGATCAGGACCTAATAGACATTTTATCTCTGACACTTGCATCAAGTAGGACAAATGATCTGCTTTGGCCAACTATGTATTCCAGTATCATAGCCAAATTTCACATCTTTTCCCCTGGGAGATTGTATTGTTGGTATGTAGTCTGTAGAATTTCATTGGGTTGGCATAGGATAGTAAAGACAGTTTTGCTTTTATTGGTTGAACAATTTTCGAGGTTTGGCTGCATTTATTGTAGTTATAGTGGTGGATTAGCTATAGAATTATGCTTCTTTGTCTAGCAACTTGTCCTAGCTTCTGAATTCCTGATACCCCTCTTGAGCGAAGTTGGTCAAATTTTTCCAGCTTGTGGTGATGCCAATTTTTCCCTTCATTTTATAACTATGTGAAATAGGTGTTTGATTTGCACGGTCGCTTTTTGGGTGGTTAGTGGAAGATTTTGATTTTTGATCTTTATGCCATGATGGTGTAAATGCTTTGAAGCAACCTCTATTTGGTTTGTAAGAGAGAATGTTTTAACATATATTAGTATGACCACTTGTGAGGTGACAATAACAGGATTGGATATCAAATAGATCAGATCTAGTGGCATGATGCTCAACCGTTTGAAAAGGAAAAAAGTTGCCCTTTACGAAATTCTAAAACATGTCAGATCTGTGGGAAATTAGACGCATGAAAGAAAATGTCAAGTAGTTTTATTTCGAATATATGCTCTATGACTGTTTTCTAAAAGGAAAACTGTATTCATGGGAACAAGACCTTTAGGGAATCCTATATATGAGATACTCGTGGTTGTCTTACACAATGAATTATTTTATTTTTGGTATTGATTAGATGCCCGATTAAATTGTTGGTTCATATTCTGTCTCTGCAGTATGTGAAGGTTATTGTTGAATATTGCTTTTCCGGTATTTAACCTATTGTTATCTAGGGCTCCCTTAGGACTCTTGCTCAAAAATAATTGTGATCATAATTTTTTGTTGCATATTATTTTTGAAATTTGAGGCAATCTGAGTGTCTAGGTTTTATATAGAAAACCCAGAATGTATAATGCAGGACAATGGAGCTTCTGGATTAGGGATAATAATAGGTGATTGATATCCTGGTGATTCATTGGAATGGGGAACTAGAACCCTTTGAGGCGATTCTCCCACATATATGTCATGAAGAAGCAGTTTTGGTGTATGCTTGATCTTGGAGATTGCCAAGAGATGCCAAATAAACAATGTGGCTGAGTGCATCAACATTTTTTGATTAGCATTTTGCCTTCAAGTTAATTAGTATGGTGCAGGGATGCAGAATAAACTTTTTTCCCCAATATTACAAAATTGCTCATGGGCAACAATAAGAGAGGGCGACTCTTACTCAGGTGTCCTACAAGAAAACTAGAGGTATTTTCCAAGGCATTATAAATTTGCTGTGTTGATTGCTCATGAAAGCTATATTCCCATTACACGTGCTTGTAAAATATTGGGAGATACCAATGTTGGACATTTTACAGGCTTATTATGAGTAAACCCCTCTTAGATTCACAGTTTTGATGAATAGCCACTAGAATTTGGTTTTTTTTTTAAATATGGATCTCATAAGTACATAGTTATATGTTTTATTATTTTTTCCTATTGTCATGCGTGATGAATTGAAAGGACGTTACTCTTGGCTGTTGTAGGAATATTGTTTGGTTTTGTTTTCTTAGGGTGGCTTATTCTATGCTCTTGAATTTCTCACTTTAGTATTTATACACTCCTTTCCGCCTCTCTCTCGTGTACGGACATAATTCCATAGGTTGCATTTTTTTGGATTTTTTCGAGATGATTCTTAAAAGTTTGTAGTTGTAGCGTACTGTATCTGAGACGATAGTTTATTGGCCATAGTTGGAACATTTGTTGCCTGTATCTGTCTCCCTCTCTCTCTCTCTCTCTCTCTCTACACATTACAGTTCTGTATTTTTGACTTCCCAGTTTGATTGAAGGATTGTTGTAAAGTAGACGTGACAATTTTTGTATCTAATTCTATTATTATTTCATATCTCTGAGCATAAGGTGTCATCAGGTCATCCCAGATTGTTTAAATTCAAGCATATGATTTGCTGTAGTATTTGGATATGTCATGACCGCATCTTGTTTTGCTGTTGCTGATAAATTTGAGCCTGTGGCTTTTATGTTTATTGTACAAAATCATGATTCGCATTGGTATTGGTAATACTTTGGTTTAGTTGGTGGTACTTGAAAGCTACTCATTGTTAGAAACCCCCCCCCCCCAAAAAAAAATAAATAAATAAATAAATAAAGGGCAGGGGGCACCCACCCAACACACAAAAAGAGGGAAAAAAAGAGTACAGCTACGCAGCATGGGTATATATATTCCCAGATTTACTTTCCTAGGTGTCTTTACAGCCTGTATGCCCGTTGTTTGGGAAAATGTTGGTTTTGAGTTAAGAGGATTAAGCCATTTGGAATCGTGGCAGTTTAATTAGATGGAGACAGACAAAGGTATGGCTTAACAACAAGGGCCGTTGATGCGCAGCTCTTTCATCTGTTTTAAGTAGTTTATTCTGTAAGCTGTGCCAGTAAGCCAATGACCCAGAATCTAAGAATGAGGGTACCTTGCCTGTTCTAGCTGTTCGTTTTGTCATGCATTTTTTTGCGTGGGTTGATGGGTGGTTTTTATTGTGGGATCCGTCCCAGTTGTCCAGCTTCCAAATTATAAGTTGGCTTTTGAGTTGCGGAAAGTCAAGACCATATCTGGTTATGGATCAAGACCTAGGGAAAAACATGTTGGAGGGGATTAAGTGGCTGTTTGATAACTGTTTTCGTCTTGTGGTTTTGTTTTTAATTTGTCAAAAATGAAAAAAAAATATGTTTGGGGTACTGTTTTTGTTTTTGTTTTATATTAGTTGTTTGCAAACAAAGACAAAAAATCGGAACAAAAAAAAAAGATGTTTCAAGAAACACCAAAAACAAAAGCTAAAACAAAAATAACACGCACAAAGGGAGAGGTATTAATGAGATTTAGACTTTGACTCTTCTTAACAGTAAAACAAGGTTTTTTTTTGTTGTTGAAATATAAAAAAATTATTTCATTCCTCTCTCTCTCCCCTTTCTCTATATCGGACCATTGAACGATACAAAGAAATCTATCGTTGCCTCTCTCCTACCAATCGTTGCTTCTCTCTCTACTCT
This sequence comes from Ilex asprella, assembly GCA_023539305.1. NCBI lineage: Eukaryota > Viridiplantae > Streptophyta > Magnoliopsida > Aquifoliales > Aquifoliaceae > Ilex > Ilex asprella. Next base: position 26,881,227 of record CM042190.1, read on the forward strand.
CTTTCTCTTTTCTCTGAAATTCAGAAGCTGTGCATTTATATGTACAGATGTGTGTTGTGTTGATTTGGGATTTATTTGTTAAATATATATTAAATATATATTTTATTTTTATTTTAATAATTTGATAGATAAAATTAATTTTAAACATGTTTTATGTTTTAATGTTTATTATAAAACAAGATAAATTATTTCTGTTTTTAATTTTTTTCAAAACATGAAAATAAAAATATTACAAAACGACTCCTAATATTCTCTGGTTATCTTCTTGAAGTTGACTGACCTAACCTCACCCTCGCTCAAGTTCAGGCCGCCTCTCAACTCAGCCTCCCTCCTTGATCTATTTACATGTAAAATAACATCAAGGTGTCACACAGTACGTGGCATATATTTAACCAAAGGATTGTCAACTATGAATCAGGAACTTTTCTTGGCTGAACATTTTTTTCCTCTTTATTTATTAATTTATTGCCCTTTTTTCTTATGAAAAATCACTTTTTTTTTTTCATTCCTTGCTTTTCAAGTTGTGTTGGTGCATCTTCCGTTCTTACCCTTTATTAGACTTAAACTTAAATTGGAGTGAAAATAGCTTTAAAATATTTTTCATTCTACAGCTAAATTTATATCAAATTAAGAAAGACTCAATTTTTTTTTATTAAATTATAAATAGTTGGATTTCTTTTTTATTTAAAGATTTAATGATCATATTTCACTTTTCTTTAAATATGAGTTTTTCCATTGAGACTATTTGTATCAAATTAATTTTTTATGTTAATTGCATTGGAAGTTCCCAAAGTATGAAGTTTGTCTCATTTTAGTATTTAATATTTCAATTGCATTATTTTAGTCCTTGAAATATTAAATATGTTTCTGTATGATTCTTTAAACAAATAGTGTTAAGATTGCTAATAATTTTTTATCATAAATTTATCACATGATATTTAAATATGGGTAAAAAAAATAATTTGAATAACTTTTGATCAAATTTTTATCCAAATTTTAGCCAAAAAGCTATTTTCTATTATACAGTGTTAATCATAAACTATCCAAATTTTAGTCAAGAATTATTTATTTGAGGGATTACATAAAAATATATTCAATACTTTAGGGATTAAAATGATGCAATTAAAATATTAGAGACCAAAATGAGATAAACTCTATACTTTGAGAATCACTAGTATAATTGACTCATGTTTTTTATTCAAATGTTGATATTAAAGTATCACACGATAAGTTTATAATAAAAAATTGTTAATGATGTGAACATTGTCTACTTGAGGAATCACATAAAAACATATTTAATACTTTAGAGACTAAAATTATGTAATTAAAATATTAGAGCCTAAAATGAGATAAACTAAGTAGGGACCTTTAATACAATTAACTTATTTTTTTTTATTCAAATTTTTACTCAAATTTGAGTAAATTTTGGAAATACTTTTAATATTTAAACATAGCACACATAAGAAGAAAAATTAAAAAGAAAATAGCGAGGAAATAAGAGAATGAACACACATTTTATTTTCATGCCTTGAAACACAACCTAATGTTAACCATTTTTCCCAATTCAACCCACATTATAACCTCCATTCTCTTATTTTTAATCTCATGAAAAAAAATCATATCCACAGCCAAAGAAATTGCTACAAAAATGAGATTCTAATCCAACAAGAAAACACAACCCTTCCTTGCCCACAATGTGCACACACAAACAAAAACCGTAGACCTTAGTATTCATTCCTTCTGGATAAGAATAGCACAACTAAATCCCAATACAGAAACGAACCAACGGCTACATAATATCCACGCGTACCACTTTGATCACTCCTCGGAAAAGTTGATGATCCGAGTGAGCGCAAATTAGCCAATCAGAATTAAGTACACCCTTCACACAGACCGTTCTCTGGTATAAATTCTCGTAGGCACAATTTCGTTGAACCACAGCTGAGCACTGTTAGACTTATTACTCTGTTCAGTAACCAGTCTCAAGCTTTCTGTGTGTGTGTGTGTGTGTGTGTGTGTGTGAGATTCGTGATGTCGGCCACAGGAGAAGTTGAAAACGCCACCGTCGGGCAGCCGACGGCGGAGGTTGCTGCGGCTGAGGAGCAGCCAAAGGTGGTGGAGAAACCGGTCAAGGAGAAGAAGCCAAAAGCTCCTAAAGAGAGGAAGCCGAGAGCTCCTAAAACTGCTGCTCATCCTCCTTACTTTCAGGTAAGAACACATGATCGAATTCTTGTCTATTTATCATTTCTGTTTCTATATGCAATTATGCCTAGGAATTGTGTGCGATTCAAATTTCGTGCGTGATTGACAAGTTTCAGTCACTTTAGATCGGTAATTCTACGGTTATTGTGAGATATCGCTACATCAATTCGATTAGTGTGCTTTTGAATTCTGTGATCAATGGAGGTTGACTGATGAGTGGGTGAATTTGTCGATGAATTGTTTTTTGCAGATGATCAAAGAGGCCTTGCTTGCTCTGAACGAGAAGGGAGGATCGAGCCCGTACGCAATTGCAAAGTACATGGAAGAGAAGCACAAGGCGGTGCTACCAGCGAATTTCAGAAAAATTATGGGACTTCAGCTGAAGAACTCTGCTGCTAAGGGAAAGCTGATCAAAATCAAGGCCTCATACGAACTCTCCGCCTCCGGCAAGAAGGACATGGGCGCAAAGAAGGTTCCAAAAAGCACTGTTGCGGCGAAAAAACAGCCTGAGCGGGTCAAAGCCAGCACCACCACAAGGGCAACTGCGGCAAAGAAAACAGAGGCGGTGAAGAAGACGGCGAAGAAGATTGGGGTGGTGAAAAAGACGAAGAAATCGGAACCAACGAAGGCCAAGCAGCCTAAGTCTATCAAGTCCCCAGCTGCGAAGAGGTCTCGGAGGGCCGTGGCTAAAGCGTAAATAGCAGTAAAAATGTTGTTAAATCTGTGAATATGGGAAATAAATAACTGTCTCTAGCTTAGTATCTGTTTTTGTTCTAGTGTTGTTGATGAAAGTGGTTGCAGAAAGAATAGCTTGAACATATGTTTTGTAATTCTGCTGCTAAAATTAGGGTTTTAATGAAGTGAATGAAGCTTTTGTAGTCTGCTCGTATGATGAAGGCGGTACCAAAGATTCTAGATGTTTCCTTTGAGTAAGAGTGGATTAATAATGCTCATATTTTCGATGGTCAGGAAATGAATTTCCATGGATTCTAGATGTTTCTTTTCATTACGATGGAATTAACAATGCTCATACCAATTTGCCAAATGAAATTAAACCTACAACGTCAAGTTTTTTCCCAAAACAATCTGTTGGCGTGAGTTGTTCTCTGCGAGATTATAGGAGGAGGTTTTGGGATACACTACGGATTTAGTTAATTAAGTCGTGATACATGTATAACTAAATTTAGATGTTTACGTGTTCTGTTATATATCTACTCATTCTTGTAAAGAAAATATTAAATATAAGAGATTTTTTTATACTTTCTGTCTTTGGATCTGAGCCACCGATCTTCTTGTCAATTTCTTAACTCGGCTCGTCTCCCTCTATGTCTGATACCGACTTCCATGCTGATGAATCTCCATCTTTCTCCATCCTAGCCGAGTTGACCACGAAGATGACTGATAACTGACCACGAAGATGACTGAAGTTATCAGAAAAGTTTCAACCCCAACGCAGACCTCTAATCAGGAGGCTAATTGCAATGATTGGATACTTGATTCCAGAGCAACGGGCCATATGGCATTTGATGCCGCGGATTTTTCTCAGCACTCCCTTCCTTGGCGAACTAGCATTGTCAATGCTAATGGAGACATTTTTTCGGTAACAGGGGCTGGGACTGTGATGTTGTCACCAACCCTACCCTTACCTCATACTTTACTCGTGTCTTCTTTGTCTCACAAGGTCAAGTTACTAAAGACTTGAATTGTGTTGTGCTCATTTCTCCTACATGGCAGCGGAGTTGAATTTTTTTATTTGATGTCATGTCATTTGGACTCTAAATTTGGTCAGTGTAACATTACTCATTGTCTTATTTAGGGTATTCTCACCAAGGAAATCATTGACCGTGGTACTAAGAGGGAGAGCTCTATTATATGGAAGATTTCAGTGTTGGTCGTGCACACTACATGCACCGCTCAAGCGACCTCAAAGTGGAACAAATTTTGCTTTGGCACCGTTGGTTAGGCCATTCGTTGTTTGGTTATCTGCAACATGTGTTTCTTGATTTATTTTCGGGTTTGTCAAATTTGGATTTTAAATGTGAGACTTGCATTTTAGCTAAAAGTCTTTTGAGTCACTTATCCGTTGAGTATGAATAAGAGCAATATTCCTTTTGCCTTGATTCTCTATGATGTCTGGGTCCTTCCCCAAAATCTACTTTGTCTGGTATCCGTTGATTTATGATATTTGTTAACGATTGTACTCGAATGACTTGGATTTATCTGTTGAAACATAAAAATGAGTTTTTTTCATGTATTTCAATCATTCCATACAATGATTCAAACTTAGTTCTCTGTTAAGCTCCAAACTCTTCAATCGGATAATGGTCGAGAGTATATGAATCAACAGTTCCATGATTATTTCCACCACCATGGACTAATTCATGAGACCTCATGCCCCAAGACTCTGCAACAAAATGGTATTGTAGAGCGCAAAAATCGCCACATCCTCGAAACTGCTCGTGCTCTGTTACATACCTAGCCATCACTGGATTGATGCTGTTGCCATGACCGTCCATCTCATTAACTGCACGCCTTCAAAAGTTTTTGGGTTCAAGACTCCACTACCGGCCTTGTCAACCAATGTGTCATTATCCACAATACTGAAGCTTTAAGATTTTGAATTTTCTTATAAATTGTCTTATGGATTACGATTCTATTCAGTTAATCAATCAATAATACAATATTTTTAAGAATTATTCTCCTCATTTTCTTTGTGGATTTAGAGTGTGTGTTCTTCGAACTTAGAGACGGTGAGCTCTTTGTGTTTTCCGTTTACGACTGCGTCAAAATTGACTACTTAAAATAAGAGTAAACAAATTGAAAATAGACAACCGAGATTAAAACGAGCTATTCGACTTGAGCTTGACTCGTTTATAAGCAAACCCAAATTTTTGTTCATATTTATTTAGCATATTTATGGGCTTTTTGGAAGCTAGTTCTCCTTTACAACTTATTGGACACAAAATTTAACCCCATTTTTTTTGTTAAAAAGGACATTTCAGATCAGAAAGACTGAAATAGTCTTAATACATGATTGTTGAATGAATAAAACGAATTTGGAAACCAAATTAAAATATTAACCAAACGATTAATGTTTGAAAAATCTCCAACAATTTCTAAATTATAACAGTTTGAAAAATCTCTTATAATAACTTTACATATCCGAAAATAAGAAAACTATCAATCTATTATGCATGAATTAAGATTTGGATATTTACGTAATACAAAAATATGAAAAATTGAAATGAGAACCTGATGACCAAAACTTTAGGCTACAGAGGACTTAATGACTTAAAAATTTGAGCTATGTATTTAATGCCAAGTAAGTTATCTAAGATGTACCCATAGACAATTCTCCGTTTTTAGGATTTTTTGTGAGTCGGTACTTACTTTTCCACTTAATTGTGGAAAAATACTCAATACTAAATATTTGTATAGAAGTGTCTTATGTTTTTTTTTTTTATGATAGAAATGTTCATAAGGTAACAATTCCTTGGCGCAAAAAAGTTGGTAAGGAAGCTGTCATAAATCATGCAACAATCCTATTAAATTCAACAGAAGTTATATCCTTCAAAACATGAGTTTCCAAATTTAAAAAAATATCTGCAATAAAATCTTTCAATTTTCAGTCAAAAGAAAAACACAAACGTTGAAGCACCATTGAAAATTGATCTTTCTTTTTTTTCTGATTCAAATTGTCGATAATGTTACATTATAGTGATACATGACAGTGTAACACCTTCATTAACACTTTAATCACTGATAAAAAAATTATGAAATTATAATCACTGATTCATACACATTCTAAATAGTGTGTATCACATAGTATGACATCTATATACATTACTTTTAATAATGACAGTGTTACATCTAGGTCAAGTCGTTAAGGTATATCCCATGTGGTATAATTTTGAATTTCAAATATGTTCAATCTCTTAAAATACTAGGGATAATTCGTGTCTGAAGGCATGGTACAACTAAAAAAAATTCATGAAATATAATAGAATTGACATAAAAAAATATTAATTGTATACATGGAATCAAAATTAAATATTAATTTATATACATATAATCAAAATCGAGTCAAATCTAATGCAAACTAAAAATCTAATTTATCAAAAAGCGTATCACCAAAATATTTTTTACAAAAAAAAGATCTACAAATATTATTCATAAATTATTATTTTTTTAATTACTACAAGTTATTACAAAATTATTAATTTATAAGAATATATTATGATTGAGTTTTCTTAAAAGATAAAAAAATTAGTCTTGAACTTTTGAATCAAGATATGAGTAAGACATATTAATTTGAGATATTTAATTAAATAAATAAAATTAAAATTAATTAGATTCAATATAAATGTATTAAACAATGCCCTTGTTTTTTTTTTTCTGTTAAGTTAATGAGTTTTTTTTAATCAAAATATTATCATTGTGTCTCATACAAATCCAAAATGTTACACTATACATATGATATTAATGACAAATTTGATCCATTTAATTATTATGTCAGAGAAAATTTTGTGTTCTAAGATCAATCGTAATCATTGATCGGTTGAAAGAAAAAATATTTTAATTTCTTAGCCGTTGAAAGAATTAATTTGAAACTGTAAGATGTATTCCAAGATTAGTCGTAATCGTTAACCGGTTAGAGGAAAAATATTAAGGAAAAAAATGATAATTTTTTGACCGGTGCTAGTAATAACCCGTGTCTAAAGAGACTTTGCAATTTAAAAAAATCCTTCAATTTAAAATATTTTTTTCTTCATTTACTTTAATTAAAGAAATTGAAATCAATATAACCTCTCTTATTTTTTTGTAAAATTTCTTCTATAAATAGGAACTCGTGAAAATCTCAACCTGTCTACAGTGTCATCAATTGTATCATTACCCAACAAAAATCATTGCATAACTAATCTCAAGAATAAATTACTTAACCCAACACAAAAACATCAAATTTTAATCACTACTAATAGAAGTCAAAATAACATTTATATCATAATAACAAAAATCATAGACACATATTATACATACAAGTCCAACCAAAGAACTAAATCCACATAAATAAGAATCATTTGGTTTAAACATTCCATATTTTGAAATATCGATCAATAAAAAATTGCAACCCTTCTAATAACTCTTATTATCAATCCCTCCATATAACCCACTACAATTTGTGGTCTTATCAATCCCTCCAAGATCTCAATCGCATTACCCACAAAGCAATCTTTCTAATACAGTTCAATAACAATAAATATAAAAATAAATAAATGAACAAAATATCTTATGTAATTACAATTTCTTTCCCATAACTCATTATTCACATAACATGTTAGAGAACCACATAGTACACTTGATTCTTCCAGATGTTCAAGAATACTCATTTCTCTCAGAATACAACCTACAAAGTCGTCAAAACAATGTCAACCTTATTATTTTAATAACATTAATTGACAGCTAATCACATTACTAGCAAAGAAGAACATGTAATGGAAAAAGAACACACCATATAATAAAAACAAAGTCTTAAGTTATAGCCAGCTTGTTTAGGTATGTCATTATCAAAGACATTGTAAGACACAAATATGAAAAATTGAGTTTAGGAAAATAATTACACATTTATTAGTTGAACCACTAACAGGCACAAATATGATTTGCCCGAGCCATCTTGGGTGTCGCTTCGTGTCATCCCCTCAATGCCATCATGGGTGTCACAGAGAAAAAATATACAATAGATGCAGTAGAGAACAAAAAGAAGATATAAATAGAATTCAAGCAGCCTAATTGTCACCTTTGTTCAAAGACTTCACTGAATTGGATCATAAATGCAACACTTGAACCAGTGAAAATCAGGAACCAAATGAATTCCTTGAGGTTCACTTATGATACGACTACGTTGATGTTTTGGTTTCTTCATAATCTCAGCTCTACAACTTTCGCACCAAATAATCTAAAAAATCAAAATTCAGATATTTAATTATTCATGTAAATTTTCTCCATGAATAAAGTACTAATACACGCTAACCTTGTAAACAATTGGAGGCAAAATAAGGCAATTACAATGGCATTCTGGAGGCGGACAATACCATTTACACAGCTTCGTGAAAAACCAATATAACATCCAAGAACTCGGCAATCCGAGGGCAATACCATTATGATTTCATCATAAAAAACCAATACAAAATTCAAATCACATTGAAATTGTTGAGGCAAAATATAGATGTTACCTCAGACACCAGATTTAGGGTATGATCTCTTCGAAAGAATTCTGGGTTTTTTCTTCCAATCGTCCCCCTGCAAAATGAACAAACTGCCCAAGATCGAAGTGCTTTGATCGAAGGCACTCCGATGCTTAAATCAGTAATGGAACGACAAGAGTTGCATGAAGACAATGAGAGTTCAGCGTATCTTTCACCTTGAATTCTTTTGCTTTTTACAGACTGTGTTCCCCTTAGGGTTTCCGTTATTTTCGATCCAAGGTGGCAGACCTTCCTTTCTTTCAGTGTTTAAGTTTGGGAAGTTACTGATACCTCTCCAAAAATCTCTCTGAATATCTTTATTTTTCGTTGATTTCGTTTATCTGATTGTCTAAGTTTCAGGCGAATCGTTATCCCTATGTCATTCTCTTTGAAACAGCTCAGACTTATCTAGGCCGAACACTTTTATGAACTCAGCTTGGTACAAGCCGAGATATTTCCTTGCTTAGCTGATCAGGTTGATGAAGAACCGACCTATTTCATTATCCACTGAACCACTATTTAGCTCAGCTAGGATAAAAGGATACAAAGAGGATTTCTCAAGTCCTTAGTCACGTGCCTTGTCTTGTTGACGTCACGTGGGCACAATTAAAGCTTTAACACGTATAGTAATGGGGTTAGCCCCTTCATTTGCCCTCAGAAAATGTCCCAACATCCTTCGGCTGCTTACTGCTCGTTATGAACTGAGCTGTAAACTGCTCGGCTAATTGAGCCCAACCATCAATTGTCCCTTTTGGCAGGCTATTGAATCACTTCATGGCGGACTCCCCAAGACTGCTAGGGAAGATAATGCAGAGCAGGGACTCATTTCTTCTGTGAATAGTCATGAGCTGTCTGTAGTGCCTGATGTGCGAGGTCGGGTTGGTCTTCCCATTGTATAGTTTGAAGTTTGGGATGGTGAACTTACTCGGGATTCGTCATTTTTTGACTGTGAATGGGGACGACTCCAAACCGTCTCCATACTCTCTTGTTGCCCTTCTGGCTAGGTCCTTAGCCGACCTCTACTCCGGTCTCCTCAAGTGATTGTTGAGTTCATCATCAATGTACTGCTTCCATGCATCCTCCTGGACCCGAGGCTTCTTCTGTTGGTACTTATCTTCGTTGGCGATTTTGATCCTGCTAGGCTTCCTTTTCGGACTTTCCTGTCGACCCTCTCTTAACCGTTTTCCTTGCTGGTCATCTCTCTAACCTTAGCTTTCAATTCCTCATTTTCCTTTACTAGGTTTTTTTCCCTAGCATAAGATTTCTTGAACAGATTGTCATGTGCGTCAAGCCGGTCCTGTAGGGATTGGACTAATTTTGCCAGGGAATAGTTTTTCCAATCAGCGCGAAGGGATTCACCATGATCTTCGATTTATTGGCTCTTGTTTCTGGAGGGCTTAAAACTTGCTGAGGACACCTCGTCATTCTCATGGAGTTTGGGTGGGCTTCTGCTTGCACGTAACCTCATGTTGTTGTCTGTCGGAGGAGACACAGGATTTGAATTTCCCAAGGTATGGTTGCCTATGTGTGATCTGATAGCGCTCCTGAATCTTGACATCGTAGCTTTTTGTTCGAATGATGAGAAATGATTTTCCCACAGACGGCGCCAAAAATGTTGAGGCAAAAAATAAATGTTACCTCAGACACCAGATTTAGGGTATGATCTCTTTGAAAGAATTCTGAGTTTTATCTCCCAATCGTCTCCGTGCAAAATGAACAAACTGCCCAAGATCAAAGTGCTAAGATCGAAGGCACTCCGATGCTTAAGTCAGTAATGGAACAAGAAGTATTGCACGAAGACAAGGAGAGTTTAGCGTACCTTTCACCTTGGATTCTTCTGGTTTTTTATAGATTGTGTTCCCCTTAGGGTTTCCTTTATTTTTTATGCAAGGTGGTACACCTTCATTTCTTTCAGTGTTTGAGTTTAGGAAGTTACTAACACCTCTCCAAAAATCTCTCTGAATATCTTTATTTTCGTTGATTTCATTTATCTGATTGCCTAAGTTTCAGGCGAATCGTTATCCCTGTGTCAATCTCTTTGAAACAGCTCGGACTTATCTAGGCCGAACACTTTTATGAACTCGGCTTGGTACAAGTCGAGCTATTTCCTTGCTTAGCTGATCAGGTTGATGAGCTTAATCGTAAACAGAACCGACCTATATCATTATCTACCGAACCACTATCTAGCTCGGCTTGGATAAAAAGATACAAAGAGGATTCCTCAAGTCCTTAGTCACGTGTCTTGTCTTGTCGACGTCACGTGGATGCAATTAAAACTTTAACATGTGTAGTAATGGGGGTTAGCCCCTTCAGAAATCATGAAAGACCAATATTTTTGCTAGATGACTGTATATAACCAGGTAAAGAAACCTAGAAAAACTACAAGAAAACAAAAAAAAACCGCTGATACAATTGCCGGAAAAACATTACCACCTCCAAATTTTCAAAACATAACCCATTAATGGGCCACCACAAAAAACCCCCCAGCTATAAAACCAACAGCAACAACAATGAAAATGAGGATGCCTACTATCTCATTATAATATCTCACTGCAGTGTAGCCAAGGATGCCAAATTTCCTCGTGGACATGGTGTATTCGGTGGTGGATCATTGCCTCGCCGCTAGTTCCATAAATACTTACGACAAATATTTTACACAGAAAACCAAAAATTCAAAATCAACCATAAATACAAAAAATTCATTACAAAAATCAATTCAAAAAAAATTATGTGATTTTGAATCAATGAAATGTGTGTGTTCTATGTGTAACTGCGCACCTAAGAAACATAAGCAAAGCATTATTTATTTTTTTGGGTAAGTAAAAAATGAAACACTATTGTTATCTAAAGAATGGGAAATCAACAACGTCGGAGTAAAACTAAAACACGGAAGGAGAATGGAAAAAAAATCAAAGGAAAATAAATGCAACCATCATCAAACAATAAACTGAAGTACAGAGAATCAGGTTGTTCACCGTATAATTTAATTTAACATTTCATTTAGTAATTAAGCAAATAGAACCTGCACTAAGCAAGTCGAGACGAAAACAATTTAATCAAAGGTTTAGATCCACAACATTGTTTAATGCATTCTTGTCATGAATAAATAATCAAATTACATAGAATGTAAGCTCCCCCAAAGAATAGAAGTTACCCAATAATGAAATTTATGTTTGACAATAAAAAACCAAAATTTAGATATAACCACAAATGAGTTATAGTAAAAGTTATTATGGATGTTGTCATTTATTAATGTCCATATGACAATCCACCTGGTGAATGTGGTGTGCCTTTTACAGTTTGTCCATTTTAGGAAAGCTGATATGTTATTTTAAAGAATGTTACAGGTCACATTATAGTTTGTTCAAAAGGCAAGATGTCTAGGTAATTTTTTTCAAAATAAATAAAAAAGGTCTGACACAACAAGAGTTTTGTTAGTTTTGTGAGGGGTAAAATTGTAAAATAATGATATAATACGTTTAGGATAGATTATAATGCCACCCCTTTTCGGTGGTATTAAAATTAACTCAATAATACATATAGACTATATTAATGTGATCCATTGGATACTTATTTGATAAATCATATAAATAGTAAGAATTTATTTTTCACATTCAAATATAAAATTAGGCTTTGACCAGAAATGAAAAAAAAAAAACAAAATCAAAAGTGCAACATAATGGCTACTCGAAAAAGTACCTAACATAGAATAAGTACATATAAACTTTGCACTCGATTTACCTCCATAAACATGCAGAAATAGTAGAATAAGTAATAACCCAAAGGATAACGAAGTTAGGATACTCTAATAAAGGAGAATCAAAATAAAGGATATTATGGGGGTGGATATCACCGATTATCATTAACTGATAGAGGATATTACCTGGACTAACATGCACAAACATAAATAATCCATAAAAATAACAAAGCTATATTAATAGGGTAATCTCATAAAAAAGAATCAAACTATTACCATTCCCTGGGGCCTCCAATGGATATCACCAAGAGCCACCATGACATCATCATCATCATCATCATCATCATCATCATCATCATCAACATCATATAGTCTCTAAGATGATGTTAGTTCACTGTTGAAATTGCGGGATTAAGCTTTATTTTAACAGAGTAAAGAACTGTAATTAAAGATGTACAAAACCCAAAAACGCATCTGGGTTTTCCCCTTTTTTTTTGGGGGGGGGGATTTGACAGATATATATCCAGAGAATCCCCACAATAGGTTCGGATAGATGTTTGGACATTTCTCCTTCCTGAATCTGATTCATCTCGTACTGGGTAGTAGTTACTACTACTCTCCTTTATACTCACCAATTTACCTAAACAACACCATCTGAAGTGTGTGTTGTAAGCTGATAGAATTCAGCTTCCAGTAGAAGCTTGAATTGGGCACCGCCCAAGTAGGTTGTTCCGAATGGATCAAGAGAACAAAAATAAATTATTTACAGACCCACCAAAACAATTGGGTTTTTATGTGTTTTTTTAGGGTTAGTCTCACTTTGCACCCTGAAACCCGAAAGACACTTTAATTCTTAATCAAGTACCTTATGCACACCACGAAAACCCCAACCCCTTCTGGGATCCACACTATATTTTAGTATATTTGTCTGACAATTTGTACCTATCAAACGATTTGTTTTATTAATTGTATTTTACTGTTACTATCTGATGATCTATGTTTTATAGAAAAAAAAAATATATTATGATGACGTAGGTTTTTAGAATATATGTTTCAATAATGTGATGTCATTGTCGTTATTTTTGTAATTTTTAAAGGATGTTAGTTATGTCTATTATTTTGATTTTTTAACAAGGACCAAGTCCAAATGTAAATTATCGAGTTAGTTTTTTTTTTTTGTTGGTTTTTTGGAAGCCCGTACATCTAATTAGACTTATTTGGCAAAAAATACATATACCAAAAGTTGAGATACAAAGACATAAATGCCCATTTTAAGGTCATCTAATTCAAAATCTCTTATATTTAATACACCTTGATTCATGTGTATTTGTTAATACATATAAATACATTTTATTCAAACAAGTATATATACGTA